>JAPDSC010110224.1:0-17035 GCA_026290005.1 Latrodectus geometricus | reverse complement strand
TATATATATATATATATATATATATATATATATATATATATATATATAATTTAAACATGTTATTTAAGTATATATCATAACAAGGTATTTAACTTGATTGGGAAAGGAAAAGAAACGAAATTGATGATCTACTTACCACGAAATTCAGCGTGAAGCAAAAATTCGCCTACTAAGAAGGAACAGAATAAAAATTCATGTTTAAGGGGCTGTTGCCAAGAGATTGAAGTGAGTAATACTTTATAAGCATAGTTACAGTTAAAAACGGAAAAGCTGAAAATTAATATAGTAATTAAAGATTATTGAAAAGAATAATAACAATTATTAAAATTTAATAGCAGAAAAATGATAATATGAAAATTCTATTGACTTACCTAAAATTCCAGGACTCATCAATAACTGTCAAAAAAAAGAGTAACTAGAGAATAATAAACCGTACTCAAGAAGAAAAATCCAACAAAACTCCTATAATTTTTTAAAGAAATAAATTAATAAGCCTTCTGTAATTACTAAGATTAATAATAAAAGCTGAGATCCAAAATGAATCGTCCCATAAAGGGCGTTAAGATCATAACTTCATAAGGTTTTTTGACCCAAATATTTTTAATTTGTTAGAGTAGGAATTTAAGAAGTAATTACAATATAACAAATTGGTCAAATAAAACACTTTATTTAAATTTAAATTAGTAAAATAATCTTGAGTTGAAGTTTCATAAAATCAACTATAATTAAATGTGGAATACAATTATTAAATAATAGAATATAATTAAATTCAAGACAAGATCAGGTGATTCAGAACAGCGTACAACTGATTTGACATTTATTAATAAAATTGAATGTCTAAAAATTTCGAAGAAGTTTTCTAATTTAAATAATGCGATTGCGGTTTTGCACTACACTAAACAATATTACTAAATGCTTTAACAAATAAACAAAACTCACCTCTTTTGAGTAATTGTATAAATTCTAATTTGAAAATTTGTTAATCACACTATTATTCACAATTTTTAGGAAATAATGTATTAATTTAAGCATAAAAATTAATATATTTTGCACACGTGAAAGTGTAAAAATATTTTTATACTTTCACGACAATACTTCTTTCTAAAAATCTAAGAAAATATGATATTTAATTATAGTTATTCAATAATTTAAATTAGGTAACTAATATTGTTAAATATATGCAATGGTTGCTTAACAACGATTTCATAATAATTTTACTTTTAAAGAAAACAAAAAACTAAAAAATTAACATAAGGAAGGCAGCATTGATTTCAGACGTACGTAAGTAGCAAGATAAACATAATAGCAATGTATTTAAGCATTTTAAAAGATTGCATTTTTATAAATTTTTTTGTATCTTTTTCCTCACATGTATAACTATTATTTTAGTCATATACAGTAAGTAAAATGTAATAATTTTTATTGATAGCAAACAAAGCGGAAAATAATTAGTTAAAATAATATCGCTGTATTTGGTATTTATTTTTCGCTCTATTTTTTTGTTTATGGTAAAAATTATAATTTTACAATTTTAGCAGTATAGGAATTAGTTTAATATATATTATAAAGATCAAGATTAATAAAATATAAAATATTTCCATATAAAAAAGTAATTGTGGCCAAGAAATAGGTCAGCGTAGTTTGTAGTGCAATATTTGGGATTCAATCTCAGCTCTTGTTAAACAGTGTCATGGGTATGGTGCTTGTTCTCTGCATGCACACCTATCTAGGTGGGGGCTTGGGAATTTTCCTAATTTCCTCCCTTAAGACACGTTAATATGGTTGATTGTTTATTAGAATTATCCGGGTGCTTGTTCTCTGCATGCACACCTATCTAGGTGTGTGCTTAGGAATTTTCCTAATTTCCTCCCTTAAGACACAGGAATATGGTTGATAGTTTATTACAATTATCCGGGTGCTTGTTCTCTGGATGCACACCTATCGAGGTGGGTGCTTGGGAATTTTCCTAATTTCCTCCCTTAAGACTCGGGAATATGGTTAATTGTTTATTAGAATTATCAGGGTGGGGTTAAGCACTTTAATATACATATAATAAAATTAATAAAATAAATTTGTCTCTGAAACTTTAAATTAAAACATGCATTTTCTTCCATGCGACAACTGAATACAACTCATTATATATGAATAGTCAATACATAAAGAATATATAATTACCTTACAATGGTTTTTAGTATTCACAACGTAGTATTAAATTTTACAAAATATATTTCCTGATATCAAAGACAAAAAACTGCATTGAGTAAAAAAAAAATTATTTTGAACTATTTACAGAATGGTGAGTAGTATTTTTATATTTGAATTTTCGAATAATGAAGGAAAAGCACGTCGTCTTCCAAATCCACGAGTTTTTGCGTGTTCAATTAAACTCCTGAAATGTGAACTTATAATTCTTGTTCATTTTTCGTCGAAATATGAATGTTGTTTTGATAAATCTCACTAGAGTAATTGGCGCCGTAAGAGTCGCATCTACTTAACCCTTCTACAAAATAAGCTTCAGCAACCACCAGCAAAATCATTCTGCAAACGGCGAAGATAATGATGTGGCACTCTTTTGCTTTGTAATTTCATCTCATAAACAACAACTGATAGAAGTTTATAAAAGAACAAAATTATTGGTAGTAAATAAATTTTTATAATAATAATAATAAATAAAAAAATAGAAAATGTTTTTTATTGTATGAATAAGAGAACTTTCCGGCCACAATGCAGTTCATTATATTTAAATCACGTGTTAATGAAACGAATGAAGAAAGGAAAAAAGCTTTATATATATATATATAATTACTTAGTGGGCAGAGTTGGTTTCATTTCGTTCATTTTAAACAGTCTATTTAGCACAACCAATCACTTCTTGTGTTGAGTCACGATTAAATGATTTTATGTTACTCTTGACCTATCCTCCAAAAATTCTCTACACAACATCTGTAACTGAAAAAACTTATGCCTTTCAACAAAGTGATTTTCAGCAGAATCTGGTATTGATCCCGTGACATTTCGTACAATAGAACGATATTTATCAGGTTAGATCTGGTGCATAATTTTATCTAACTTGAACTTAAAATAAAAAATTTTTACGTCACCAAAGTTTTCATAATTTCTTTGAAATTATAATTACATTCTTTTTAGGTACAATGAAGCTTAGCAAGCAAAAATATATAAGGGGTTTTTATTTCAAGAACTCTCATTAATATATGTATAATTTTAGAAAATGATATAGCTAAGTAAAGATGGAAGATATTTTAATAGTAATTAGCAAAGCACAAACACCTACAAATATACATAGATTAAATAATAAGCAAATATCTTTTATACTTATGAGATTTAATGAGAAAAAATGATTGAAATGTTTGTTAGATGAGAGATGATTCGTTTGATTTTAACGTGGTCGTGAGAAATAGTTTGGGGGAAGAAATGAACCTAACATAAATTATTTCATAGATAAAATTTGTCTTGAAGGGCACATAAAATTACTAAGCTTAGTACTGTACTACTAGGATTAAAAAAATTCCAATTGTTTAATTGAAAAGAATAAGCATTACTCAAAAAACTCTGCACTATCCTAGTGGGTGAAAGCCTTGTTTTCATATTCGAAAGATAATTTTATATTAGGTTGGGGAAAAAGTAATCCATTATTTTTTCGGTAGACGTCTGTAGTGATCAATATCTCGTGAGGTAACAATCAAACAATTTCAGATTTATGCTCGTTGGAAAGGTGACATTTGACACTAAAATATCCTCTTGCGGTTTTTTGTTTGATTAATTCAGTTACGAGTACAAGGTTTCAAAAATGGAAGACAACAAACAGAAAATTCGATACATTTTCGTTTTTCTCTTGTAACGGCGAAAAAAATAGCCAGGTGGCTAAAATTGTGAAAGGTGTTTATCGTCCTATATAAGACTGTAACAACCAGTTACGTACAATTTTTGTTTCGTCGATTCCATTCGGGTATTTTTGATGTTAGAGATGCACCTCGCATGTGCATACAGCATATTCGAAAATGTCTGTAAAATATCAAAAATGGTCGAAGTTGACCGAAAGTCAGCAGTAGTAACGCGCAAGACCTAAAAATATACATGAAAAATGTTTTAAACCTTTTTACAAAGCGAATCCAAAAGAAGTTACATAAAGTTCACGTGAAAATAATGGATTACTTTTTCCCCAAACTAATATTTGGCCCAACTAAATACATTGGGTTATCGGTTAACTAACAAATCGGATAACGAACACTTTCACAAATGGTTTTTGTGTTCGAACAACGAACACATATTTGGATTAAAGAACTCTTCTAGGCTCTCGGAACATAATGTGTAAGATTCCCAAATCCGAAGGACAAAAAATCGGTTTTCATCTTTCTTGAATTATGCTGCTTGCTTATTTCTATATTGACTTTAACTTTCTATGTTGAGTTCTATTTTGAAAAAAATTGTTTTCCAATATGGTACCTTAAAGTTCTATATTGGAAAACAAATTTTTTGTCCAATATAATATTTATAATCAAAGTAGACCATGTTTCGCATCATAACTTCTTACTTTGTGTTCTTTGTATTATTAAAGTATTATTCTTACTTTATGTTCTTTGTTTCTTTTAAACTTTCATTCGCATAGCATTTTTTAACACAATATTGGTTTTAAATGTATTTTTAAAAGATTTTCAAAATTCCTTCACCCATTTCTATGTATAATTAAATGTCTTGTAGGTTGATTGATATTTCAAAGCGTTTGAATATTTTTTTGGCAATATATATTTGATTTTCATTACAACTTAGATCCGAAATAAAATTTAAAATTAAGTGAATGAGATCTTCTTCTTCTTCTTCTTAAGCTTGTCAGATTTGTGGCACCTCTGCATTGTTGCATTTTGTACCATGCAAATGAATGAGATACTTGAGGAATAAAATTTATGAATTTGGAATATAAAGTTTTTTTGAAAGTCGTTATTATAACAATGTCTCTATGAATAATAAATGATGAAATAAAAGCTAAGGCAAATATTCGGCTTCTGGAATTGTAAATCTTAATTTTTAAGTCATGTAAAATTTGGGATACAATGTGAACTAATTTTGCCAGGAATTAATTTTTCATGCCTATTTTATACACGTCTTATTTGCGTTTTTTCCAATAACATATACTTAAAAATTGCTTCGTACTGTCCAGTGACCCTAAAACTTTGATAAATAAGAAAGTTAATTGAGTATCGACATCATCAATTGATCGAAATTAAAAGTTATGATGTAACATTCTGAGTTTGGTCGCTTTGATCGACAGAAATCAGTAACTACAACATTGCAGAAACTTAACTTAGAAATCAATGCAAAATTTTAAAAAATAGTAAAAAAATAATGATACATAAAATATTTGACTTGAAGGGTATAAAAATATAAAAGTGCTATAAAAAAAGAGTTATGAGCTGATATTTATTTCATTATGAACACGCAGTTTCACTTTGGAAAAAGTGAAACTGCAGAACAAAAAACCCAACACATTTATAATTACAACCTAAACCTGAATGCCCTTAATGGGGGAGCTGGAAGGATTAATGAAGAAAGAGAGAAATATTAGTTTTTTCCCTGTTGTTAGAATAACACTAATTTGGATTAATAAATAGTAGAGCTGATTTTGCACTTGTAGGAAAAAAAAGCGTAATAAACATTGAAAATAGCGCATTAAAAAGGAAGAAAAGTATAAGCGGGAAACTTTGCTAATAAGTACAATGAGATCCGATATACAAATGATCCAAGTTTGGTGCCAATGCGCATAACCAAACACCCAGCTGTGACGTGCAGTTAGGAAGTGGAGCCTATATAAACTGGCGCAGAATGGAAGATTCAGATAGGTCAAAAGATTCACATACAGGATTTTAGTAAGTGAAGAATGTCAGGGAAACATAGGTTTTTCGTTTCAATTTGATAGGGGCCTTATCATCGACTTAAAAACCACAGGCTGGTCGACGCACCGTATTGCTCACCAGGTCGATCGTTTGGAGTGTGGAATCGGGTGGGCAGTGGACACAAGATAGTACCCACCTGTGGCGTGCAGGGTCTGGAGCGACAAGGTAGACGACGAGGTGACAGGATCGAAGGATCATGCTGCAAACGCTTGGTGATCCCGTAGGGACTCGTTTCACGATACACGGAGATGTAGGGATGTCATTTAATCCACAAATCATTTCCAGACGTCTTGTGGAATCGAATCTGTTATCCATGCGCTCCTTTCGTATATTGCCTTTGATACCACAACATCGGTGACTCCGTTTACAATAATGCCAATCCTGAGAGAAGTAAAATGCCTCTGATTGTGGTCTTTATATGGCCAAAATGAGGTCTTTAGTGATGAATTCGGTTCGTTTTGGGGACAGATTATAACCGCGTATGGATGAGGAGGTGGTCTGGTGAATGGTACACTTCCACCCACATTGTCACGCGTCACATTACCCGCACATCAGTCGTTAGTCTGGAGGAGGTTCTATAGCCAATGATAGCCGATCCACTCTAGTTGTGGTACGTGGAACCTTCGGGCATTATGTTGATCTGTCAGCATTATGTTGATCTGTCTTCATCGGAACCATGTGAGACCTTTCCTAAATGGATTTCAATGGTCAATTTTGTAACAAGGTAACGCTCGTCCGCATACATCTCAAGTTGCTCAAGATTTCCTAAGTCATAGTTAAACTCTTAAATTGTCTGCCTGCTCCCCGAACTTGTCCGCGATAGAAAATGTTTAGGACTAGCTGAAACGCTAGATGCCACCGTATCCCTCTTTGAATGATTTTGAAGTGGCTGTTCAAGATTTGTTAGCACATCTGTCTCCAGACAACATAAGGCTCCTAATCAACCAGATGCTGGACTATGTGGGGGCATATATCGCAGCAGGAGGCAGTCCGACACGTTATTGAGATTGCACAGTATTTGTCTAATTGTATATACTATCCCAGATAGCAAACAGTGGTCCTCAGGATGTTCGGAGAACGTCCTCTTACGTCCAGGTGGACGTAAGAGGACGTCCGATAGGGGTGCAGCGACGTCTTACGGACATTCTCCGCACGTACCAATGTCCGGAAGTAACACGTACGTAGGTCGTCCCATAGACCTCCGAGACGGACGTGATTTGGCACATATTGGCCGTGATCTGGCACATATTGGACGTGATTTGGCACACATTGGCCGTAATTTGGCACATATTGGACGTGATTTGGCACATATTTGGACATTCATATAACAGCCATATTAAGCGTGTTTTTAAATTTTAGTATTAAATAATGAGCACTATCATTGTTTTTAAGCAATAATTCAGTTAACTTTTTGTATGTTATTAAAGTTTACATACTTAATTTACTAATATAATTATGTGTATTTTTGTTTATAACTTCATTATTATTCATTAAGTTTTTTCACTGTTATTTTTTTCTGCAATTATTCAGTAAACTTTTTGTATGTTATTAAAGTTTACATACTTTATTTACTAATAATTGTGTATTTTTGTTTATAACTTTATTATTCAGTAAGCTTTTTTCACTGTTATTTTTTTCTGCAATAATTCAGTAAACTTTTTGTATGTTATTAAAGTTTACATACTTTATTTACTAATAATAGTGTATTTTTGTTTATAACTTCATTATTATTCATAAAGCTTTTTTCACTGTTATTTTTTTCTGTAAGTAGTGACTGATACCATTTCGCAAAAAAATAAAGAAATGAAAAATAATTATTTTTCCTTTCTTTAATTTTTTTTGCAACTTTATTATGAATATAAATTACTACTGTTCTAAAAAATAAATGCAATAAAATTGTCAAGTTATTAACCGAAAATTTCATTCGAAGGAAATATTAATACTTCTGACAAAGGAATTCTTTTGGGGTATATCTAAATGCTAAATTTTTAAAATGAAAGATATCTAAAAAAAGGCTACATTATTTAGAAGTATATCATACTTTTAAACAATGTAGCATTTTTTTAAATATAAGAGAAATATACAGGTTTTAATATAAGCAAATGCATTACAATATTAGCAAATATATTAATATAGATTTAAATATTTGAATTTATGCTTATGTGAAACAGGGGGAACTACTAAGCGATTAAAATTTCATAGAAGAAATAAATACAAATATATCAATTTTAATATATGCATATATATTGTAATATAGATTAAAATATTTGCATTTGTTTGTAACACAGGAAGAATTTTTAAATGATTGAATTTTAAAAAAGAAAAATAAATAAATATATATGTATATAAAACACTGGTATATATATACCAAAACATTTTATTCACACACACAAACACATGAAAATTAACTCATTTAATCTACAACAAGCATTTAAATAACAGAGAATCCACAATTTTTTCTTTATATCAGATTTATTTTGTTCAGAATTTCAATTGGCACAATTAAATTAAGTTCTAATTAATAATTATCTAATTTTTATTTTTCTCACATAAGAAAATAGCCAATTTCTGAAATGTTTCCATGAGACTATTTTAACAGCATCATTATGATTTAATACACCATAATTCCATTTCAAACACCATAATTATATTTTGTTTTCTTTGAAATATTCAAAATTCTTTTTTCATTTAAAGAGTGATTCAAAATTGCACAGTTTTAAGTATAAATCAAATGAATTTAAGAAATTAAATGAAATATAATTTGGGACAAAATATAGTTTTTAGATTGTTAATTTCACAGAATTCTATTTACACACTCAATTTTTATTCACACACAATCATTATTATTTACACAATCATTATTTTTTTCTGTTTCTCCGCCCTATCTTTAGCATGCCGCAGCCAATTCGATATGCTCTTAGCCATCTCTGCTTTTGTAACTTGAGGCATATGAAAACTGACTGCATCTATTATTAAAAAAAGAAATTAATATTTTATAAGATAATCTAGAAAGATCAAGATTATCAGAAACAAAACTTTATATGTTAAGGTTTAATGATTATTTCAACAACTTAAATTTTATTTTAAAGATATAAATTAGTTTAAAAGAGCTACTGTTAAAAAAATTCAACACTTGTAAAGCAAATAAAGCAAAATAATTTTCTTATCACCATTAGATTCTCATTTGATAGTTAAAAAAAAACAACACATAGACTTAAAGACATAACAAATCCCAACAATGAAATAGCAAGTTTTAAATTTTTAATACTTTTTATAACATATTAAAATTAGTCTGATAAAGAAATAACCTTTCAAATTGATTAAATATAAAATTAGTCCAAAATTCAATCCTTTCCAGCCGTAATTTTAAAATTTCCAGTTGCTTTAAAATTTCTGAAAAATCTAAACTAGAGATGCATCTTTTTCATTTAAAGAGAATATAAATTTGTTTTTTTGAATCAAAAATTTATTTAGTGAAATCATCATGCAAAATTTTAAGAAAATAAAATTTCATGTTAGAAATGTATACATATTTCTTTAAAATTTATTATTAATTAAAATTTGTGTTATTAAATATTCCTTACTAAATGAAGATTAAATAATATAATGACTTGTAAGATGACTTTTCTATTAATAATCTACTTACACACTCAAATTTAGGAATGAATTATTTAACGTTCAGTTTTAATTTTAGCTCTGTAATTCCCTATAAATACATTCAACACATTAAAACAATACAATTTAAAAAATATAATGACTTTGGAGCTACTATGTGATTAACTAATGATCTTTCATAACATTTTAAAGTAAAATTTTTAAACTAAAAATTCCTACATTCATAAATTGTAAAATGAGAAGAATACATAAAATTAGTCAGCCTGAATATTGCTATTTATTTATTGAAAAGACTTGATGCATTATACAGTATAATAATTATACACAAATTAAGAAATCATATATTTAGTTTCAAAACATAAGATTAGAACAATACAAGTACTTTACATTACACCTTAATATTAACTTCTTAACATGAAAAAACAATTTAAAAATAAAATCTTTAGCATTTATAATCTTAATAATGGCCGAATTCAAATATCCATTGAATTATAACATTGGAATATATGTTTACAATCATCTACTTTTTGATAGCAGTAACGTAAGGCTTAACAATTATGATAAATAGTATAATCGTTTTAAAAAGTTTAAGTATAAACAATAAACATTTTTACACTCACCTTCAATAGAATTCTTTGCTTGTGAAAAGTTATAACAAGTTCAGTGAATTATTTTAGTATTTAAATCTTCTTATTCAAAATTTCGTTCACGTTGTTCGATGTGTAAGCACTCACAGGCGATTCCGTGCGTCTCCCCAAGCAGACTTCCAGTTCTTGACGTAAGCAGACTTCCGGTTTGAAATGTAAGCTTTTCTGCGCATGCGTCTAAATGAACGGAGCAAATTTCTTTCGCTCGATTTAACTCCAAGTCTTTTTATTTAGAACTTCGGCACTAACTACGAATTTATAAACGTGCGTACACTCTAACTTTGTTCGTTTAGCGTTAACTTGTTCGAATTTTTGAGTTTGATAAATTCGTATATATATATATATATATATATATATATATACAAAATAAAACAGATAAAAAATATAAATATAATATATAAATATAACATAAAAAAATTTACATACCATACATAAATAATTCTTTTTTCTAAATGCTCTTCGAGAAAATCAACTGTTTTTATAAGCGCTTTAATTATTTTAATTAAATGATATTTTTAATGGTGAAGAATAAACTGAAGAACGTTTGTAATTTTCAATCAAAATTGCATTATATAAATTAAATTGTAACAAGAGAAAATTTTTTTTCCTTACCTGGAAAACAAAATGTAGCGGAAGAACCAAAAAAGGATGTAAAAAAACCTTTTCAGGATGTTTATCAACAGATCGTCCAAAACAGATCCATAAAAAGACATACTTAGAACAGCTTTACAAGGCTGTCCTGAGGACTTTCTCAAAGAACATCCAGGGGACGTCCAAATCACATCCAAGACGTCGGAGGATCAAATATGGATGTTTTGGATGTCCGAGGGATGTTCACTGGACGTTGTTTGCTATCTGGGATATTTGTTTAATAATTGTCTTGATTTTGGAATCAAATGAATCTCACATCTATATCATTATTTGTATTAAATTTCATTTCTGTCTCATGCCTTCTCTTTGATACACTATTTTCAATGTTCCTGAGTGTATATCTCCATATTTCAGAAATATCCTTTTCTTGTTACAGTAGAATATTTTTATTTAATTATAAAAATACAGCAAACTAGTTTTATGAAGCGCCAGTGCAAATGAACTTATGCATTATGTACTTCATAATTACAATGTAAATTTAATGTAAAGCAATTCTTATGTGTCAATCAAGTGCTTTAAATAATTCGAATAAGCGTATAATTTATGTGGCGTTTATATCTGTTATAATCTTTTTATTCTTTCATGAGAATTACTTAGATTCCCTCTTTTATCTTTGTCAATAAGGTTAAGTTAATCATGAATCTTAATTTCGCCTAATTATGTTATATTTGAAAACTTCCATTAATGGAAATTGTTTCAAATTCAATCTAACCTTTTTCTGAAAACAACTTCTCTCAAAATCTAAATTCAAATCACTAAGTACTTTGTAAGTTTCACAAAAAAGTATTTTATACATTATTAAAAACAAATGTATGAAAGTATGTACTTTCATAAATTTGTTTTTAATATAAAAGATATTTGTTTCGTCAGGAATTCCAATTCAAAACTCGTCCCTTGGATTAAAGATATTTTAATTTAAATGCAGTATGGGGAAATATAAGTTGTTACATACATCCATTATTATGTTGAAATGATTACCACGGTTAGCTGATCACATCTGATCGAAAGCTATTATTCAATAGTTGACAATGCTACACGCAATGAAGGGCAACCTTCCGAGAAAGTGACAAGTCATAATCCCCACACATTTTTCTACACACACTCAAGAGTTCATTGATTTGCTAGTTCCCAATAACTTCTGGCAGATTAATTCTAATATGATATAATCTTAGAGTGACTGTAATTGATTCGTGATTTGACTTTAAATATTTTAAAAGTATGTTAGAGTTTTAGTGAGTTGAGATATTACTTTTCTATATAAATAAAAATGCATAGAGTTTAAAAATAATTCAGTGTTTAAATTTAATGTGTGTGATGTTCTCACGATCCTGTCGTCTCCAGGATAGTCGAATAACACAAACAAATTATTGGTACACGAAACATTTATTTCACATTAACACACAAACAATGAATTCAGACATTTAGTTTCACAACGACCGGGAGCGGACTTCCGCTACCCCCAAGAATCAGAACCAACCGCACCGTTCTCCTCACTTCGACACGACTCTCTCGTCCCGTCTCAGTGTCTCTACTCCTGGCAGAAAAAGAAATCAAAAGTTCTCATCCAGTTAACAGTCTGACTTTCACAATGTGAGTTAAAGTAAAACGGTTTTCTCAAAAGTGCAGAGACTTTTCTCTTCTGCCATACTTTTATATTTAATATTTAATCCAAATTTTGTAATCATCATTAAATATAAATGAAATTTATGATATTAATGTAATGTTTGGGAAAGAAGGTGGTTATACCCATTTCTAAAACAATTGATGAAAATAACAATATTTTAAGAACTATGATGTGAAATAGAGTAATGCAAAAAATAGAAAAGTATGAAAAAGAAATTAAAAATGCATTTTATATACAATAAATAGATAAATGTATTTCATTTATTATGAGTATAATGCAAAATGTTTTCTTTTATAATTTAAATTACTGTTTCCTTTCTTGTGGGGAATTTGTTACCCTAATAAATGAAGTGTTTCTAAAAAATAAAGACTAAGTTAATATAAGAATCGATAGGAAATTTTTTTAAGAGATTGCGATTCACTCTACTTGAGATAATAATGACTGTATCATACTAATTATAATAATTGTTATAAGATTATAAAATATTTATCCAAAGTTTTGACCAATCGTACTGAATTGATAACAACAGTGAATTTGATTAATATTATCAATAACAGTTATTTTAATTTTACTTTAACCGTAAAATACATGTACGTGTATATAAATTTACATACATAAATATTTTAGTATAATTAATTAATATATCCTTATGAAAGAATCGTACAAAATATCTTTACATTTTATAACTTTTGTTGTAATTTTAAACATAAGTATTTTTCAAATATTCTGTTTATGTGTTTTATATGAAGCACATATTTGTTAAAATGGTTATTTAAATATTTTAATACATTTATGTGTAGGAAATAGTGTACACACACATATATCAATAATTTGCTATTATTCTGAAATCTTTTCTCATATTTTATTTAATATTTTCAATAGGTCTGAGTTACAAATGTATACAGTTTGAAGAATAATTCTGCAAAATGATACTGTTTAATGTAATTTTAAAATTTGTTTTATTTTTTTAATTTTATTTATTATTTTTTTAAGGAAAGTTTTATTCGCAGTGCAAATTTTGAACATATTGAAAAAGAACTTTTTTAAAGCATAGGATGTGTGAATAACAACTTTCTTCTTCTCTCAATTTATTTAAAATGTATTATTACTCACAATAACTTATTTAAAATGTAAATTAATTATTTTATATAAATGTATAATCGTTATTATGATTGTATGAAACATGAGTTGATGGAGGTTTCTAACTAGCAAGTTTAGAAATAATCGTTATCAAACATGAGAAAAGAAAGAAAAGCATACTGATCAATGTTTTATATAAGTTTGAGTTGTTTCTCAAACCCCTTTTTTAGCTTTAATTTCTAACAGCAGACCAGCTTCAGATATACTTAAATATTTATCTTCAAAAATCTGAATGTCAATTTTTGATCTATTGAACAATACGTAAATGAAATATTAAAAAAATATCTTTTTTTCTGAATATTTATTTTAAAAGCTCTTTTCACAAAACAGCGTGAAGCAAATAATAAATTTAATTTTAAAGAGAACGTCAAGTCTTGTTAAAGTCTTCTTTCGTGTAGCAATAACGTAAGAAACACGATTTTCCCACAACTAGCTAATATTACGAAATATCTTACGACATTTTCATGTTCTTCAAAACTGTGCCCCATTAATTCTTTGCTTTGTGCTCATTCTTAAGCAAATCTAAATTATGTAATTGTTCTAATAATGCCATGCATACATATTAAGAGAATTATGGAAACTTTTTAGATAAGTAAATAAATACGCGAGACACGCATTTAATTACTCCCAAAATGAATAGAATAATTTCTTTTTTTAATGCAAAGTTAAATTCTGTTTTAATATTTTACCATTTGTTTATAAAGAAAAAGAATATAATGAGATAATTTTTGTTTCTTTCAAAAACATTAACAAGTAATTCTAATAAATTGTTGAAAAAACTAATTTCTTACTTTCCTTTTTAATGTTTTGTTTAGTAATTCATTAAATTTTTTCTACAATTTGATCAAAATAAGATATTTTAAAAATATCTAGCTCATTTGGATATTTAATAGTTTATAATTTTGTCAAAATAAATTTACATTAGATATGGGGGTAGAATTTTGGCATTCATGTTATTAAGGTTGTAATCCAGACAATTTTGTCATCGATGTTCAACATTTTCCTTCTTTAAGCAATGTCCTTCACAAACTCTGGAAGGAAAATGTGCTGCGGCGTTATATCAAGTAATCAGAATAATCAAGTAATTGAAACCAATCCCCTTTCTAGTGAAATGGTCTCGACACAGACAATAAAGAAAAGATATTCAAACTGAAAAAGGAAATTATTTACCACTGATAACAAACACAGGTAATGTTTACTAGTCTAAAGTTGTTTTAAATAGGGAAAAAATAGTCTACACGGAAAATTTCTCATTATAAGAAAATATGTGTTTTTATGAATAAATGACATAAGTTAACTAACATCTTCACTGTTTTATGATTTATTAAGTATCAAAATGCATCAGACATTTTATTGATTTCCGTAACTAAAAAAAATTATGATTGATCAAACAAAATCATGGAAAATGAATGCAAATTTAAAAGTCCACATCATCATTTTGTGTTACAACTTAAAACTTCAAGGTAATGGATTGAGTTAAGCTATATGAAATACATAAAAATAGGTAGCAGAAAATTTAAGGTCATTAAAATTGTGGCACAATTGAAAAAGCATTTCTAGCGCCTCGATAGACTGATTGTGAAAAGCATTACTTTTGAGTCTAGATTTAGATTACAGTGGGTTCGATTCCTAACAAAATCGAAAAACGTAAATCTGAGTACTCCTCAGAATTATTGTATACTCGTAGTTTTTTTTTATTTGCTTATATTGGGCTTATGTTACTCTTCTAGTAAGGAATAAATTCAGGTGTCAATCATTCCACTTAAACTTGGTTTAAAATTAGATCTTGGTGGCATTTTAATGTGAAGTATAAAAATATGCAGCTACAGACAATACACAATAGAAAAGTTATTTTCTATCATGGCGCTTTAAAAACACTCTTCTGTAGATTCAGTCAATATCAAAAATATACAGTTATGTTATGCAAAATTACCTTCCGAATTTAATCTTTTAGTCGAATAATTTTAACCCTCTTCTATGAAAAGAGATCAATGTTGTACGAGGTTTTACACAAAAAGTGTTATTTAGAGCTTAATAAAGGTCTAATTATGTTTAAATTACTTTGAAAATTTACGTAAATTAACATTTTTTTTAATAAATAAAAGTTTATTTTATATAAAAAATAGTATTGAAAGAGAAACGCTGTATACGGCGGCTAAAATTAAGCTGTGGAATTACAGTTACAGTTCATTGATTTTTAGCTGCGATTGAAAGGCAAAAAACATTAAAAATCAACGGTGTAACGAAGGTTTATAAGAATCGAGAAGCAAACAGTCAAATTTTGCAATAAATAAGTTAAACAAAACATCTTTAAGACGCATAAATATTGTTCATAATCCCTGAAAACTATTTAACAAATTTAGGATTTGATGAATATTTTTTTGGATGATTGTGTCAATTTTTTAATTTATAAAAACACACACTCACAGGCAATATATTTTAACTCTCAACTTATATGTAAAAATGTGCATAAAATAAGAAACATTGTGAAGAAATATTCGGAAATTTAAAACTATGGTAAAGGGTATTATTCAGTTTTTATACAATTTGAAAAATTATTTATCATAATACATATATTTTTTTTTATCACAAAAGAGTAATTTTTAGAATATTTTATTTTTTTGGATGAAATTTTATAAGGTATGCATGAACAAAAATTCAAACAACTTCACACCTAGGACATTGCGTGCCACGTGTGTCCCGCAATATGCTGTTGAAATATGGCAGTAGGCAAGCGCTAAAGGTAAAGAAGGACAACTGGCTCCTTGAAGATGTAGTGCTGGCTGTTCAAAATACCAACAATGCGTACCAGAGGAGTGCGAGAGTGATATCCAATACCCCGCCATACCATTATACCCGGTGCTGGACTACTATGGCGGTGCATAACGCAGTCGTTCAACCTCCTCTCTCCACGGTGTCTCCAGACTCGAATGCGACTATCGTAGTGTTGCAGGCAGAAGTGTGACTCATCAGTAAAGATCATTTCATTCCTTTCTGCCGTCAACATCCTTCTTTCATAGCACCATGAACGTCTTGGAACAATGGACATCTTGCGAACAAATCACTCTGCTGTAAATGGTGTCGAATGGTACGCCCAGACTGGATGATGTGTTACAGAGTGAATGTGCTATGCTATGTTCGTGAAGTGGCTGAACGATCCGTCACTGCCAGGCGCACAATTTGACTGTCATCACGTGAATAGGCGCACTGAGGTGAATGCGATCGAATACGTCGGTCGTCGCACCCTCCTGCATCCAACGATCACATATTTACATTACATTTGTTTCGTTTCGTCCAACACGACTACCGATTTCCCTGAAAGATAATACACAATCTCAGTAGGCCACTATTCTTTCTCTGTCGAACTCGGATATTTGATCAAAAAAAGATCGCTGTTTTCTACAAGGCATAATTGATAGTTATTTGTAAAAAACCACAAAAAAAAAAAA
>JAPDSC010110222.1:0-42209 GCA_026290005.1 Latrodectus geometricus | reverse complement strand
ATTTTCTAATTTTATTTAAATTATGTACAGAAATTTTATGTTATTAGTTCCTTCCCATCTTCCTTTCATTTTTTAATATAATTAAATACAACAACTTTTGTTCAGCATGATTTTAACGTTGATTGGGTTTTAATGTAAGATAATATAAAAAAATTTAATTTTTAAAAGATAGTTTGTCTCAGCATATTTATTTTTGGACTTAGCGCCATAAAACACAACCAACCAACTAACCAACTAGGAACATTTATTTTTCTCTTTATAGGTGGCAATTTCTTTTTCTAGTACCCATTGAGGACAGTTTCGAGAATAGGAGGGATAGTCACCATGCCAATTAACACATGCCTCCTTTGCTTTGCAAATAGACTTATCTTGGTAAAATGCTGTCCAGCGAGCGTGATTCAGTTTGCCTATTCTAGCATTTCTCGAGTGCCCAAAACGTGTAAGCTGAAAACATCGCAAGGGATTTGGTATAGAAGGCCGGACGGAAAAATTCATGTAAACAACTTTAATATTGTCTGGGAGGTCTAAGTAGTAAAAGACAGAATGAGATATTTAGTTACAATAAATTTTCCATCTCTTCTGATAGTAATACATTTAACAGCAAAGACCTTCTGACTCTGCAAGTTTTCAAGTATATTATCCGTTGGCAAGTTCAACAAATCTCTTGCGGCAATTATATCTCATAGTGAGTCGAAACAGTTAAATCGGTATTTGCTAACAACTGCATGTCATTTAGTATTTCTGCTTGTGTAGTGTTAGCAGCCTCCATTAACAAACGTAGCTTACGGATATCTCTTACTTTAAATATTAGATTAATTCAAATATTTCTTTTTCTATTAAAAAGGAGGACATATTTTCAAAAGTACCCTCCTTTCTTTTAATAACATTAAATTTAGTATTTTCATTTAATCCAAGCTGCTCCCGAGGATAAGAAGGAAAAATTTTATTCTCAATTGAATGAAAATAAAATTTAAGGAGCTGACCGCACCACCCACCACCGAGTCCAACAAGGGAATGCAGACCAACTTCAACAGTGCTAGCCAAGTCCTATGCGCTCACAGTACATCCCTTTGATGGCCTCCCGCTCTAATGAGTCATCCTGCAGATATACCGATCATTTGATTCATAAGTCCGATTGATGTGCTGAGGACCCCAACACACCTTCCGTTTACCTGAAGCACCGGCCAAAGTAATGTGTAGGTCTCTGTGTATCTCAATTACCAGGACCATCCATTCCAGGGACACGGGTCTCAGAGCACGGAAAATACGTGGGTAATTTAGTCCCCAAGATAAGTTATTAGCAACAGAGTGGCGACAGCTACTGAAGCAGAGACCTCAACTTTATCAGAGGCAACCACAATGAGAATGAAAAGGAAGGAAAAAAAGAGAGTGAGAGCGACAAGAGAAGAAAAGAAGAAAGACAGATCACTGGGACACTTCTGGATTGTTATACCCGTATTTACTTGAAAGTAAACTCCTGAGGAGACGAAAGTGAGTTAATCTAACATCTGTCTTCGACATCTCAAAACTTATGATGGAATTAGGTATGGAAAGATATCAGGTAATTTGTTAGATAGCTGCATACTTCATAACTCCTGCCAGAGAGAGTTTACAAATCTTTTTACAACACTTCTCACGTCGAAAAGGGGGGCAGATGAATGAAGTATTGACGTTGTAGCTTAAGCAGACGTATAAGCTTTTTCCTTTCCCTCAAGACCTACATGACCTGGGATCCAACAGAAAATGATTTTGTAGCCTTTGCGCAAGGGAATCCAAAGCTTCAAAAATCTTGGACTTAACAGGATCACAATTATTAGAATTTTTCTATGCTTCTAAAACATTCAAACTCTCAATATACACGCAGATTTTATATTACTTTTCTCTATTCACGAGATGAAGAGCTTGATGAATGACCGTAGCATCGGAAGTAAAGAAGGAGCAGGAAGTGTGGAGGCTTTAACTTTAATTGGTATTAACATACAAAAATGCCCCAAATAACATGTCGTGCAGTATTAGATACATCTGTGTATACAGGTGTGTAAGATGAATAATGACAGAGATGGGATAGATAAAGCTGTTGCCTTACAACTGCGAATTTCGAATGTTAGAATTGAAGCGATTCCTTAAAAATTCTTTAAAAATAAGGGACCTTAAGAGTCTGTGATTGAGATACTAATGAAAGTTTCCCCAAGGATATTAGCTATATCCCAAGGAAAAGAATACAAACTAGCACCAATTTTTAAAACAGGAATAGAAAATTCAGCATAAATGTACACCCCCTCACTTGGCTGCTTTCACTTTTCACCATAACTGCTTACTGGATTTGGAAAATGTTATTGAAGAAATATAGCGAGACCAGGATTCCTTCTGACTCGGTCGACAAGCTATATGAGGGAAAGCTTTTGCTTTCTTAAATTTAATTGGATACTCCGCTGTGGGGTATCTCGGAAATAAAGTCCATAACTTCCTTTGTTTTTTATATAATTGTTGATATTCCTTGTTCCATCACGGTTTGCAACGCCTTTTTGATATAGAACTTTTAGGTATAGATGAATCAGAATTATTGCACTTATAATATTGTTTCAGTGACTTTATGTAGGGCATTATTAACATCCCCCAATGAAACCATTTTATCCTCTATGACTGACAATTGTGTATATAATGTACAATCTGCCCGACTATACACGTAAGTAGGCAGACGTTGTCTTACACTACTACCTCCAGTCTGGGAGATGATGAGAGGAAAATGACCGCTGTTGTGCAGATCCTTTTCTTCTTTTAAATTTAACAACTTCAGAAGGGCAACTTATATATACTTTTCCCATCCGTCCTTCTTAAAGACATGAGAAAGGTTGTTAAAAAATTTGTTTATTTTTTCTAGAGTTATGGAATAAACAGGTCTCCAATAAAATGCTTGCCATTTTCCCATCATTCATTCCATCACTAATTTTACCGTTACAAAGTGTTGATTTTCGTTTAACTCTCCTTCGTATTGGACAGACGTTTCAAACATAGACTTCTATTTCTAAGTAAATGCAGTCCATGTTGTCAAGCGTGTGAAGAATAATTTAATGTTTTTCATATTTTAATTTAATGCCTGGATTTCAACCTTTTCGGTTTAACATATTTTAACGTAGATTTTTTAACAATGCATGATTTAGTGGGAGAATCTCCACAACAGAAACCTCTTTGCCTTCTTAAAAGCAATTGGTTTATTCATTTATTATTAAATTTATGTTTTATAAATTATTTAATTTTAAATTTAAATTATTTTAAATTTTATAATTTGAAATATATAAATTTTCATTTGTATTTTTTTTAGTATTAATATTTATTTAGATTTTAATTAAAATATTTATATTTATTTTTGAATTTTAACATCTTAATGTTGAACTTGAGTTTTGTACAATTAATTTTTGACACAGCTTGTTCTTCTTGGACATTGCGCAACAATACTCAACCAACCTGCTGTGAGGATATGTTCAGGCACATTCTGCTCAGCAACCGTCAAGAATCTATGCTATTTATCAACAATTACATTTACACCTGCGACTAATGCAGCTGTTTTTCAATTACTACGCTAATGTTATGTCTAACACTTAACATCCTTTATATTCCTTGAGTTCCACTCCACACTTAAAAAATCATATGTGGTGGTAGATATTATAGGATCTAACCTGTTCCCACTCAACTAAATCCCAATTTTTTTGACAGACCTATGTGATGCTTGTTTTATTAACGGAATTACTGTCACATCTGCCTTAGTATGATCCACAGATTAATATTATCAAACCTTTTGCTCAATTTAGAAAATCGGGCACAATTTCAACTCTATCTCATCATTGTCAATACTCATCTCACACGTTTGTATTCACTGATGGATCTTAAACTGCAGAACATATTAGCCGTGGCTTATTTTATGGTAATACCAGTCATGGTTATTGCCTGCATACTTCTTATTTCATCTTTTTTACTGAAGCTTTGGCAATTAGTATTCAGAATTTCTTTAGCTAGTGAATACAACAAATAATTATAAAATTTGCGTGTATGTTGAGAGTTTGGGTGTTTTAGAAGAGTTAAAAAATTCTAATCTTTGCCATGCTGCTGTGTCCAAGATTTTGAGAGCACTGGATGCTTTTGCTGGTAAAGGTTATGAAGCCCTTTTCTGTTAAATTCCAGTTCACTAGGGCAAATAAAAATCAAATGTAGATGCTAAAGCTACATCGATTTTCCTCGAATTATCTGTCCCTCTTTTCGACGTGAATAGGATTGTAAAACAGCATATTTATTCTTTCTGGGAGGAATGGAACATGCTGGTATACAACAAATTGCATTCAGTTTTACATATTTTATTCCATCTTCAGTTTTATTATTACGAAGTGTTGATGCTCGTTTGACTCACCTTTGTACCAGACACATATGTTTCAAACACAGACACAGTCGTGTTTAAATGAACTAATCCTTAGTGTGAAACGTATAATGTGAACTATTTACTGTCATTCACATTTTAACTTCCTGTCACGTTTTTAACAATTATCGTTTACTCTTTTTTAACATTGATATTTTAACAATGTTTAATTTATTGGGAGAGCAACCCTACAGAAACATTTTGTCTTTTTAAAGGTAATTTGTTTTGTTCAATATATTTCATTTTTATACGTAAAAATTACTAATATTTACATCAATTTATTTCAGTTTATATTGAGATGGATTTAAGTTAAATCAAATATGCTTATTTAGTATTTTCATCTTTTAATGTTGCTTAGGTCATGAGAAAAGATAACATAATTAAAATTTAATTATGGCACAGCTTGTCCTTTTTAAAATTTGTTATACAAATCCCAACCAACCAACTGCCTAAAAATCATATTAGAAGAAACATATTCTTTCGATATGTATGAAAAGAATTTTACTAAATGACACTAATATGAATAGAAAAAAATGTATCTGTCTTGTTTTAATAATATTTTACTGTTGAAAAAAGTTTTATGTCAGTTCATATATATATTTATCATGAAGCTAAAATGGAATTAAAAATTCTGAATTAATGGCTATTATATTTTAATATTCTGCCTAAGGAATCTTGAAAAGAATATTTGAATAAGTGATTATAAATTGGTGATTATTAAAAAGTATACAAATACATATTTACCCCTATCAAATTCGTGTTCTATTTTCACAATTACAAGAAGCAAACATAAATAATATATATTTTCTGTGTACTGAGCAATGGAAGTGTCTCATGTATTAGAAACTTTATTATTTTTTTAGTAAAAATATTTTTTAATGTCTTAAGATTATAGGATTAGGTCTAAGGTATACAGCTACTCTAAATTCACATTGTTGTTGAATTCTTTTAAAATTACTGTGTTTATAAGCTAAATGTATTCCACAAATAATGGTATTCTTATATTTATTTATGATATATGGGAAAAATGATTGCGTAAATTTTAATTGAATTATCAGATTTTTCATGCTAAATTTTCTGAACAATATTTTTTAAATTTAAGGAAATATTTGTGTGTATTTTTTTGATTGATGAAATATGTTTTAAATAAGCGAAAGTTCAACAATAAATTAAGGTTATTTAATTGTAAAATAAAATGTACAGCTTGCGTGTGTTAAATACAAAGCAGTTATACCTAATCTCATAAAATTTTGGATCTAAAATCCCATCGCACAACTATCGGCCCTTGGATCTGCGCCTGTCCACCAAACTTTCGTTCCGTCTCGAGATGAACTTCTGTCAAAAAGAGTTGATCTAGTTATTACGTGGCCTTTTCCGAAAATTCCTCTTTTAGCGTCTCCATAAACCCTGCAAATGTGGCCTTTACGTTCCAATAAAGTAATCACTTTAGAGTCTATACCACTTTCTAGGCACAAAACACTGAAGGAATTTCTAAATGGAAGTAAAGTAAAAAACATATATATATCAGATATGATAAGTTGAAGCAGAAGCAAAATAATTTGTAGATAAACTTACTGATAAGTGACGTTTGGTCTTGGATCGCCCACAAAAAACCTTGGTTGATTCAATGCGATTTGAGGATCCATCCCAAATATTACCATATTTAATAGGATCTTTGCAAAATAGAATTTTGATTTAGTATTTTTTTTTTCTTTTTAAAATTAATTTATTTTGAAAAAATAGAAGAGATATATATAAAAGTTTAATGTGTACGACTTACTTGCACATGACCTTGCGGTTGCATCCATCTACCAATGACGCCGAGCACAGCTATTAATTCATTATTTTTTGAATCTGTTACTAAAGCTGGTATTATACTGTGAAGCGGTAGTTTGTTTGGTCCATGTGCGTTACTACTGTTTTCTTCCAAACTCATATATTTGGCCCGATCCTGTTGAAAACAGGGAATTTAATTCTTCGACATGAAAAAATTGGTAAATTTTTAATGCAAACTTAACTTTACTTATTGTTTCAAAACTTAATATGTTATAAAGTTAGGTTTTGTTAAAATGATTTATTCTAAGTTACCTACTGTTAAAATGATAATCTACTTAAGTAATCTTGAAAAGAAAATTTGAATAAGGGATCATAAATTGGTGATTATTAAAAAGAATACAAATTACTGATTAAAAAGTATACAAATTTATGTTTATCTCTACCAAATACATAAGTGTGCTTACATTACTATTATTTAATACTCCATTAATAGGAATAATTTATGTACATATTCACAAGATATATTTGTTATAATTGCAGAATTAAGATTAAGCATAAAGTGACAATAAATTCCAAGGTTGTAACAATGTTTTAAACACAAACATATATTGTTCCAACTTCCAGATGCTACGAGAAATCGTAGCCATTGCTCACACTGAACTAGTGAACGTAAAAGAGAATTTAAGAAGTTTAGAAAGTCTTCGTAAAAGTTATAGGTATTTGAACTTTCCTTCCACTTCTTGTAAAAATTTGCTAAACAAGTGAAAACGAAACTTTTTTAGTTTCACTGGTCTTATTATTTTACTGTCAGAAAAAATGTGGCGCTGGCGAAAATTCTTGTGTTTGGGTATAAAATTAGGTCTTCTACTTATAAGGTCACAAAGTTTAAGTGGAGTGATCGAAATTTTTATTCCTTTTCCTTTACTGAGCAGACTGAAATATTTGTCACTGTGTTTAATCACATAGGTCCATCGTATGGTGGCTGAAGACTTTTTCGCACAACATCAGTAAGAACGAATACATGTGAACACGAGGAATATTTTTTTTAAAATGAAAATATTATTACTATAATTAGACACTGGTACCATTT
Source organism: Latrodectus geometricus (assembly GCA_026290005.1). NCBI lineage: Eukaryota > Metazoa > Arthropoda > Arachnida > Araneae > Theridiidae > Latrodectus > Latrodectus geometricus. The sequence continues at coordinate 34,935 of JAPDSC010110222.1, read as the reverse complement.
GAATAGCACAAATTTTTTTTTAGCAGAATAGCGAAATGTTGTTATTGACTTAGGTTAAATAAAATCTCCGAGTAAAGGAAATTGTTCATAATACAGTATTTTTACATGTGTTCTACAAAATATGTCGCTATGGCCGTTTTCAAACATAAGAACAGTTGGCAGTGAACAAGTCCATGACACGTTGTTGGACAGCAAAGCAGCTTTTAATGAACTGTAATATCCCTCGATGAAACCATACGGTTGTGGGCTATACAAGATTGTGCGTTTTCTTTGAAATCCTATAATATTTGATAGCTCTTGAAAATTGCGTAGTTGAAACAGTGTTTCTTAATTAGTGATAATGTACGAGAGAACCCCGAAATAAGCAATACAACCAGCATAAATGGTTTTAGCTAAATATTTTTGCTTCGGTTTTAGACGTTGGAATGGATTCTGCTAAACAGCTGTATAAATCGATAATGGTTACACAATAGTAACAATGGTAATTTTCTGATATTGACAGAGGATCGATAGTGTCAATATGGTTTTTATTGAAGTATTGGATGACGAAAATTTTGATGATCTGTTACATGATTCTTGACATGGCTGGAACTTTGCTTTATTGACACTTAAGACAGCTATGACAATTATTTTTTTTACTTTTCAGATATTTATTTTGATACCTTTACGTACCCTACAATAAATTGAAACACCAAGAAAGCGACATGCTACAGACGTGAAATTTATACGAAAGGAAGAAGGTGCTGTGATATGCAAATGATTAGCTTTTCAGCGCATTCAGACAAAGTAGGCGCCAGTAGCGACACCTACATTGTGTGTAAATGAGGAAATTGTTCAGCCGGTTCCTCATACATCATTTGCATTTGAACGTTGTTGCCTGGTGAAAAGTTGTTGTAATGCATCGTGTAAGAAAGAGAAATGCGTACCAGCACGTTTCTGACTTTGATAAAAGTCGAATTGTAGCGTACCGGGTTTGTTTGTTTGGTTGGGTTTTGTGGCGCAAGGTCCAAAAAGGACAAGCTGCGCCAAAAATTAAATTTTAAAGAAAATCTTTCTAAGCAAAACCCAAACTCAATGTTCAAAAGTTAAACCACAAAAGTACGTGTATATTATTATATTAAAATGTAAAGGGTTATAATGGAAAATGAAGGTAAAAATAAAAATTCATAAAATTGATGTTATAAAAATTAAAATAATATGAAGAAATCCAATCGCCCTTAAAAAGGCAAAAAGATTTCTGTGGGGTGGCTCCCCCACCAAATCAAAAAGAGTTATAATATCAGTTTGAAAAAATATAAAACGGTAAGAGTTAAAACTAGGACATGAAATTAAAATATGAAATACAGTAAATGGTTCATCACACGTTTCACACCATGGATTCAGTTCACTTAAAAACAAATGTCTGTGTGTGAAACGTGTGTGTCCGATACAAAGGCGAGTTAATCGAACATCGGCCCTTCGTAACGGTAAAACTGATGATGGAATGATATATGGGAAAATTGCACGTAATTTATTGGAGACCTGCATACTCCATAATTCCTGATAGAGAGATTTAACTTATGTTTTAACAACCCTTCTCCCGTCGAAAAGAGGGACAGATGAATGAAGTACGGACGATGCAGCTGTAGCGGCTGCATCTGCCTCTTCATTTTCCTCTAGACCTACATAACCTGGGATCCAACAGAAAATGATGTCATAACCCTTGCCAGCAAGGGAATCCAATGCTCCGAAAACCTTTGACACAACTGGATGACAATTATTATAGTTTTTCAACGCTTCTAAAACACTCAAACTGTCAGTATACATACAGATTTTATTAAATTGCTCTGTATTCACTAGCTGAAGGGCTTGATGGATAGCCGTAGCTTCAGCGGTAAAGACGGAGCAGGACGAATGGAGGCTGTAACCATAACTAGTATCAGCATAAAATATGCCACAGCCAACATGTCCTGCAGTTTTTGAACCATCCGGGAATAAAGGGGGGTATGATGAATACTGACAGCGATGATATAGATATAGCTGTTGAAAAACTGTTAAAGTTGTGTCCGATTTTGTAAGTTGAGCAAATGGATTTATAACAGTTATCTGTGGATCATACCAGGGTGGATGTGATTGTAAGTCCGTTTTAATAAAACGGACATCATATAGGTCTGTCAAATGGAGTTGATCTTCGTTTTAATAAAACGGACATCATATAGGTCTGTCAAATGGAGTTGATCTTTATTTCGAATGAGAAAAGGTTGGATGCTGTATGGTCGAGAATCATATAGTCTGTTTAATGCAGGAGAAATAACCAAGGATCGTATAGGATGGTTTCGGTCAGACATGACCCTTGCGTAGTAATTGAGAGACAGCTGCATCCGTCTCAAGTCTAAAAGCAATTGTTATCAAATCGCATAGAGACTCTTGATGGGTGATGTGCGGAATGCACCTGAACATATTCTCAAAGCAGAGTCATGCACAGTATCCAATCTGCGTAAAACAGAAGACCTAGCAGATCCATAGATAACACATCCGTAGTCAATACGAGATAAAATGATTGATTGATAGACTCGAAGGAGTGACAAGCGATTAGCACCCCAAGATGTATTTGACAACACCTTGAGGATATTAAGCGATCGCTCGCACTTCTTCCGTAGATGTAATACATGCGGAAGAAAGGTTAACTTGCGGTCAAATGTAACACCAAGAAATTTAATCTCGTTGACTACAGGTATTTGTGTGTTGTTCAGTATGATAACAGGATCATTGTGAATACTGGTCTTCCTGCAGAAATGGACACAGCAGCTCTTGCTAGGAGATAGTGTAAAGCCATTCTCTGCACACCATGCAGCTATTTTATTAACAGATGTTTGTAATTGTCTCTCAATTAATCGCATATCTGATCCTTGGCAAGATATTTGCAGGTCATCCATATGCTTGTTTGTTTTTCTGTTTGTTTGGGTTGGGTTTTATGGCCCAAGGACCAAAAAAGGACAAGCTGCGCCAAGAAATTAAATTTTAATATAAGACTTTATTATAAAAACCCAGACTCAACATTAAAGATTAAAAACAAGATAAGTGAATTTTTAAAATCTAAATCAAGTAAAATGAAAATAATAATCAATCTTATAAAATTAAAGTAGTAAAATTTAAATAAAATTAAGAAACCCAATCGCCTTTAAAAATGCGAAAAGATTTCTATGGGGTGGCTCCCCCAATAAATCAGACATAGTTAAAATATCAGTTTTAAAACATTGTAAACGTTGATAGTTAAAATAATGACATGAAATTAAAATATGATAAATTGTGTATGGTTCATCACACGTTTCACACCATGAATTTAATTCATTTAGAAAAAGATGTCTGTGTGTGAAACGTGTGTGTCCGATACGAAGGCCAGTTAATCGAACATCGGCATTTCGTAACGGTAAAATTGGTAATGTGGTGAGGTATGGGAAAATGTTATGTAGTTTGTTGCCGACCTGCATGCTCCATGACTCCTGGCAAAGAGAATGTATGAAACTTTTAACAACCTTTTTCACATCAGAGAATGGTACAAATGGTGAAATTTGCCGAGAAGCAGCCTTTGCAGCCGTATCCGCTCTCTCATTTCCATCAAGACCTACGTGACTTGGTACCCAACAAAATAAAATTTTAAAACCTGTGCCAGCAAGGGATTCCAATACTCTGGAAATTCTAGACACAACAGGATGAAAAGTAAAACTTTTGTCTCTCAAAGCCTGCAAAACACTCATGCTGTCAGTGTAAATACAAATTTGTCGATACTCTTCTGTATTCATCTGCTGAAGTGCGTGGTAGACAGCTGTTGCTTCAGCAGTAAAGATGGAGCAGGACGAATGTCGGCCTTAACTGTAAGAGGTATTATTAATAAAAATACCACAGGCAACATGTCCTGCTGACATAGAGCCATCTGTGAATACAGGTTTGTAAGATTGATATTGACAGCGATGAGAATATAATAGCTGTTGAAAGACAATAGGTGTTGTGTCAGATTTTACAAAATGAGTAAAGGAATCAATAAAAGTAAATGGTAAGTTATACTATGGCGGATGAGTATAGTAATTTGGTAATTTGGTGAATCAATCCAAAAATCACATAGGTCAGTTAATAGAAGATATGATTTAACTCGTGTGAAAAAAGGTGGGATGCTTCTTGGACGAGCATCATAAAGTCTCTTAAGAGAGTCATTAGGATTCATTGAGCGTAAAGGATGATGAGGGGTCGATATAACTTTACCGTAATAATTGAGAGCCAGCTGCATTCGTCGCAGGTCTAGTGGTAATTATTGACATATCACATATAGATTCTGGACGGGTGATGTGCGAAAAGTGCCTGAACATATTCTCAAGGCAGAGTGATGGACAGTGTCCAATCTGTGTAAGACAGAAGACCTAGCAGATCCATACACAATACATCCGTAGTCAATGCGGGATAATATCAGTGATTGATAAACCAGAAGGAGTGACGAGCGCTCTGCACCCCAAGATGTATTTGATAACACCTTGAGGATATTAAGCGATCACTCACATTTCTTCCGCAAATGTAAAACATGTGGAAGAAAGGTCAATTTTCTGTCGAAAATCACTCGCAGGAATTTTACCTCATTGACAGTTTATTGACAGCAGTTTGTAATTATCTCTCAATTAATCGTATGTTGGACCCCTGATATGATATTTGCAGGTCGTCAACAAACAAAGTTCCTTTAACAGATGAAGGAAGATGATGAAGTATGCTACTTATGAATAAATTAAAAAGTGTGACACTTAAAATTGAACCCTGAGGTACGCCCTCAGATTGAATAAAAGTATTGGAAAAAAATCTTCCAATACGGATTTTAAGACCACGGGAGCTTAAAAAGTTCCGAATGAACATAGGCAGATTATCCCGAAAGCCAAAATCATAAATCCTACGGAGAATTCCATAACGCCACGTACGGTCATAAGCCTTCTCTATGTCAAAGAAAATGGAAACGAGATGATTCCTCCGCAGAAAGGTATTCCGGATCTGCGTTTCCAAGTATGTAATATTATTATGAGTGGATCTTCCTTTATGGAATCCACTCTGATTAATATAAATACAGTTATTCTTTTCTAAGACATATATGAGGCGAGAATTGACCATACGTTCGAGACTCTTACATAAGCAACTCGTCAGAACTATAGGTCGATAATTCAAAGGATTAGAAGGATCTTTTCCAGTATTTAGGATCGGAATCACTATTGCTTCTCCAAAGAGTATGAAATTCATTTTCAGTCCAGATCCTATTGAACAAAAGCAGTAAGTTCAATTGGGAGTCTGGACTTAAATTTTGAAGCATAAGATAGCTGATTCCATCAGGTCCTGGACTGGTGTTATTAGTCTGCTGTAATGCTTTCTTCAATTCTGACATCCAAAATTCACAGTTGTAAGGTAAGGCTTGTCCTTGATTGAAACGAATTGAATTTCGCTCAGCATGACTCTTAGTCCTTAAAAACGAAGAACTGTAAGAGTCAGTGCTTGAGATATTAGCAAAAGTTTCACCAAGGACATTAGCGATTTTCTGAGGAGCAGAGTGTACAGCAGCTCCGGTTTTTAATATAGGGATAGAGAATTCCTTATAAATACCATTGGCTGCCTTCACTCTTTTGCACAACACCTTACTGGATGTAGATTTGTTTGTTTGTTGGTTGGTTGGGTTTTATGGCGCAAGGTCCAAAAAGGACAAGCTGCGCCAAAATTAAAATTTAGAAAAGCAAAACCCAAGCTCAACTTTAAAAAATTTTAAAAAACAAAAATATTTGTATAAATTTTAATTAAAATTGTTGTAAATAATAAAATGCAAAAAAGATTTAAATAAAATGAATAAAACCAAAGGCCCTTAAGAATGCAATAAGGTTGGGGTGGGGTGGCTCCCCCACTAAATCACACAAAGTTAAAATGTCAGACGGAAAAAATATAAAACGGTATACGTTAAAATCAGAACATGAAATTAAAATGCGATGAATAGTATATGGTACACCACACGTTTCACACCATGGATTCAATTCATTTAGAAACAAATGTCTGTGTATGAAACGTATGAGTCCGATACGAAGGCGAGTTAATCTAACATCTGCTCTTCGTATCGGTAAAATTGATAATGGGATGAAATATGGAAATATGGCACATAATTTATTAGTGACCTGCATACTCCATAACTCCTGCCAGAGAGAGTTAACAAAAGTTTTAGCAAGCTTTCTCACGTCGTTACTGGATGTAGAAGATGTTATAGAAGGAAGATAGCGAGACCAAGGTTCCTTCTGACTTTGACGACGAGCTCTACGAGCTAAAGCGTTTGCTCTCTTAAAGGCGATTAAATTCTCCGTTGTGGGGTACCTCCGAAATAACCCCCATAGTCTCCTCTGTCTTTTATAGGCATTTTGACATTCATCATTCCACCATGGTTTACAACGCCTGTGTGGTATAGAGGAACATTTTGGAATTACAGAATCAGCTGCATTTATTATTGTTTCAGTGACTTTTTTAACGGCGTTATCAATATCATCGATGATAACCATTTTATCATCAACGACTGCCAATTGTGTAAATAAAGGCCAATCTGCCCGACTGTACACGTAAGTAGGTAGACGTTGTCCTACACTACTACCTCCAGTCTGGGAGATGACAAGCGGGAAATGATCGCTGTTATGCAGATCATTTCCTACTGTTAAATTTAACAATGGCAGAAGTGAGGGAGAATAAATGGCGAGATCGAGAGAATGAAATGTTCTTGTGGGTATGTGGAAATATGTTTTCTCGTCGGTATTCATCAGACAGAGACAATTATCAGAAATAAATTGCTCTATCTGACAACCGCGAGAATTAGTATCATCACTTCCCCAAAGAGAATTATGGCCGTTAAAATCACCGAGTAATATAAATGGTGTTGGCAGCTGATAAATCAATGCATGCAGTTCCTCTTGGCAGATGACATCATGTGGTGGAAAATATAAACTACAGACTGTAATCAGAACTGTAGTATGAATTCTTATAGCTACAGCCTGTAGAGTAGTATTGATTGGATGGACAGCGCTGGGGAAATCATTAGATGTTAAAATGCAAACACCTCCAGACACTGCACCATCGTCACCACAATCTTTTCTGAAACATTTATATCCCCGCATGGAGACATCATTTATAGACTTCAGGAAAGTTTCCTGAAGTGCTATACATGCGGGTCTATAAAGTGATGTTATAGATTTGATAGCATCAATATGAGAACGTAAACCATGGCAGTTCCATGAAACAAAGGAGACTATGTTTTAAATTAAAAAGCTCCTTTCCTGGAGCTGGAGGGCATATCTTCCATCCATTCATCGAACGATACATGATCGTCCGAAGGATGTAAGGAGACAGCATCAGACTCCAGTGATATGGCTCTACGGGTTGATATTGAGGGCCTAGAGGGACCCTCTTTTGCAGATTTTAATTCCAGAGCCTCCATGGCTTTTGATTTAGCCATAGGAGCTTTTTCCCTAACAATTAATACGGAGGTCGATTTTGGCTTTTGTACAGATGTAGGGGGTAATTTAACAAAGGGAAGTGAAAAGTCTTCCGTTTGAGTACTAGCTGTTCTGGTGACCTTGGCAGCGATTTTTGCATAGCTTGCTCCTGCTTGAGGTGTACGAGATTTAACCGAACGTCTCGCCTCGGGATAGGAACAGTTATTCTTAACTTTTGCTGTTATAATTTCCTTTTCAAATTGCCAGTTAGGACAACTTCTAGCATAGGAAGGGTGATTACCATTGCAGTTGACACATTTTTCTTTTCCAGTGCAAGAAGAACTTTCATGGCCAACTGCTGCGCAGCGAGCGCAAGTCAATTTACCCCTACATGCTACTTTAGAGTGACCAAATCGCAGGCATTGGAAACAGCGTAAAGGATTTGGAATATAAGGCCTAACGGAAAGATTCATATAGGCAGCTTTAATATGCTGCGGTAAATCTGGTGTTGCAAATGTCAGAGTGAGATGTTTGGTATTTATTACCTTACCATCACGTCTGACAGTAATGCTTTTTACAGCGCAGACTTTTTGATCTTTGAGATTCTCTAGAATCTCGTCCGATGGCGTATTAAGCAAACCCTCGCTGAAATTACACCACGAGAAAAGCTAAGGTTATTATGAGGAGAGACGGACACCTCTAGGTTGGCAAGCATGCTCATATTAGTCATCAGAGTTGCTTGATTTTCTGATGCAACTTCTACCATCAAATCAACAGAACGCAATTTTCTTATGCTTTTCACTTCCCCAATTTTGCCTGTAATTGCTTTTTGGATGAGGAAAGGGGATACATTATCAAAAGTACCCTCATTAAGATGGATGATGTAGAATTTTGCTTTAACCATAGAGAACATGTGCTCCCGTGGGAGAATAGAAATATTATTGGTTTCCATGTGGGAAATGGAAATTTCGGGACCTGACGGCACCACCCACCACCGAGTCCAACAAGGGGATTCAGACCAGCTGCACCAGTGCTAGCCAAGTCCTATACGCTCACAGTACATCCCTGTGATGGCCTTCACCCTTAACGAGTCATCCAGCAGATGTACCGATCGCTTGATCCATAAAGCCGATTGATGTGCTGAGGACCACAACACACCTCCCGTTTACCTGAAGCAGAGGCCAAAGTAATGTGTTGGTCTCTGGGGGCCTCAATTACCAGGACTCTCCTTTCCAGGGACACGGGTTTCCACGCACGGCAAACACGTGGGTGATTTAGTCAACAAGAGTAGCTAATAGCAACAGAGCGGCGACAGCTGCTCAAGGGGAGCCCTCAGCCTCATGAGAGGCAACCACATTGAGGGAGAAAAGGAAGAAAAAGCAGAAGGGTAGAGAAGAGAAGAAAAGAAAGAAGAGGAAAGATCACTGGGGTACCTCGGGATTGTGACACCCGTGTTTACTTTAAGAAAGTAAACCCCCTGATTGGGTCATCCACATTCATCATGCCATTAACTGAAGGTGAAAAGTGATGAAGGAGGATACTGATGAATGAATTAAAAATAGTGACACTTAAAATGGAGCCTTGGGGAACACCCTCGGCTTGAGTAAAAGTCTCAGATGTAGAAGATCCAACACGTACTTTAAAAACACGGGAGCGTAAAACATTCTGAAGGAATATCGGAATATTACCCCGAAAGCCATAATCATGTACGGAGAACTCCATATCGCCACGTAGGGTCGTATGCCTTCTCGATGTCGAAGAAGATGGAAACCAGATGGTTTCTCCGCACAAAAGCGTTGCGGATTTGGGTTTCCAAATAAGTTATGCTATCTAGAGTGGATCTCCCTTTACGGAAGCCACTCTGATTCACATGAATATTTTTATTTTCTTCTAAGACATATACGAGACGGGCGTTGAGCATACGTTCTAGAGTCTTACAAATACAGCTCGTAAGAGATATTGGTCGATAATGAGAAGGATTCGAAGGATCCTTACCAGACTTAAGGACAGGAATAACTATAGCTTCACTCCAAATTGATGGAAATGCATTTTCAGTCCAGATCCTATTGAACAAATATAATAAGTTCAACAGGGAATCTGCACTTAAATGTCGAAGCATTTGATAGCTGATTCCGTCTGGTCCTGGGCTGCTATTGTTAGCCTGCTGTAATGCTCGCTTCAATTCCAACATCCGAAATTCGCAGGTGTAAGGAAAAGTTTGTCTTTGGTGGAAACGGATTGATGTTTGTTCAGCTCGACTTTTTGTCCTGAGAAACGAAGGACTGTAAGAGTTAGAGCTGGAAACGCTAGCAAATGTTTCACCAAAGACGTTAGCAATATCCATAGGAGAAGAGTATATATCAGCTCCGGTTTTCAAGACAGGAATTTAGAATTCCGTGTAGATGCCATTAGCTGCTTTTACTTTTCTCCATAACTGCTTACTAGCTGTGGAAGATGTAATTGAGGAGACAAAGCGAGACCAGGATTCCTTCTGACTTCGACGACGAGCTCTGCGAGCTAATGCTTTTGCTCTCTTAAAGGCAATAAGATTCTCCGTTGTGGGGTATCTCCGGAATAGCCCCATAACTTCCTTTGTTTTTTATAAGTTTGTTGACATTCTTTTTCCACCATGGTTTGCAACGTGTTTTGGTTATAGAAGAACTTTTAGGTATAGAGGTATCAGCTGCACCTATAATTGTTTCGGTGACATTTTGAACGGCGTTATCAATATCATCGAACATGACCATATCATCATCAACAACTGCCAATTGTGTAAATAAAGGCCAATCTGCCCGACTGTACACGTACGTAGGCAGACGATGTCCTACACTAGTACCTCCAGCCTGGGAGATAACAAGAGGGAAATGATCGCTATTATGCAGATCATTCCCCACTGCTAAATTTAACAACGGCAGAAGTGAGGGTGTACAAATGGCGAGATCGAGAGAAGGAAATGTACTTGTGGGTGTGTGGAAATATGTTTTCTCGTCAGTATTTATCAGACAGGGACAGTTAAACTGCTCTATCTGACGACAGCGAGAATACGTATCACTACTTCCCCAAAAAGAATTATGGCCGTTAAACTCACCTACTAACAAAAATGGAATAGGCAGCTGATCAACAAGATTATAAAGTTCTTCTTGGCGGATGACATCGTGTGGTGGTTAATACACACTACAGACTGTAATTAAGCATGTTGTATGTATTCTTATAGCCACAGCCTGTAGAGTAGTATATAATGGATGGACAGTGCTGGGGAAGTTATTCGATGTTAATATATAAACACTTCCAGACACTGCACCATCGTCACCACAGTCTTTTCTGAAGCATTGAAACCCAAATAGAAATGTTATTAGTGTTGAAATGTTAATAATTATAATGTTATTAGCATAGAAATGTTATTAGTAGACTTTAGGAAAGTTTCCTGAAGTGCTCTACATGCGGGGTTATTAGCATATGTAATAGACTTGATGTCATCAAGATGTGATCGCTAACCAGGGCAGTTCCAAGAAACAAAGGAAGTTATTTTTTAAATAGAAAAGCGCCTCCCCCGGAGCTGGAAGGTGTGTCCTCGATCATTTCCTCGAACGATAAATTATCGTCCGAGGGATGAAGGGAGACATCATCAGCCTCCAAGATCATGGCTCTACGGGTGGATAAGGAGGATTTACGGAAACCCTCCTTAGCAGATTTTAATTTAGAGGCCTCTTGATTTTGCCAAAGGAGCTCTTCTTTTGATTGGAGATGTAGATTTTGGCTTTTCAATACATGTTTGGGGCAATCTCGTAATGGGGAATGACATAGTATCAGTTTGAGTGCTAACAGTTCTGGTGACCTTTTTTGCAGCAGCTGCATAACTCATTCAAGGTTACGGTGTGCGAGAGATAACTAGTTTTCTAGCCTCAGGGTAGGAAACTTTATTTTTCACTTTCATGGTGGTAATCTCTTTTTCAAGTACCCATTGAGGACAGCTACGAGAATAGGAGGGATGGGCACCTTTACAGTTGACACACGCTTCCTTTGCTATGCAGGTCGAATTATCGTGGCCAAATGCTGCGCAGCGAGCGCAAGTCAGTTTGCCCCTGCAAGCATTTCTCGAGTGCCCAAAACGTTGGCACTCTAAACATCTCAAGGGATTCGGTATACAAGGCCGGACAGGTAGATTTAGGTATGCAACTTTAATATTGTCTGGGAGGTCTGGCGTCACAAAAGTCAGAATGAGATGCTTAGTTTCGATACTTTTACCATCTCTTTTGACAGTAATGCGCTTGACCGCACAGACCTTCTGACTTTGCAAGTTTTCCAGAATCTCATCTGTCCGCGAGTACAACAAATCCCTTGCGGAAATCACACCTTGTGAAAAATTTAAGTTATTGTGAGGCGATACAGTTACCTCAATGTTCGCTAACGACCGCATCTTATTCAGCATTGCTGCTTGAGTGGGGTTTGCAGCTTCTACTAATAAGTCACCCGAACGCAACTTACGGATACTTTTAAACTCCCCGATTAAGCCCGATATTCCCTTTTCTATGAGAAAGGGGGACGTATTTTCAAAATTGCCTTCCTTTCTTTTGATAACATGAAATTTGGTACTGGTATTTTCAACAAGTTGCTCCCGAGGAAGAAAAAAAAAGTTTTTATTCTCCATGGAATATTGTATAAAATTTCGGGACCTGACCGCACCACCCAATACCGAGTCCAACAAGGGGATGCAGACCAGCTGCACCAGTGCTAGCCAAGTCCTATACGCTCACAGTACATTCCTGAGATGGCATCCACCCTTAACGAGTCATCCAGCAGATATACCGATCGCTTGATCCATAGAGCCGATTGATGTGCTGAGGACCACAGCACACCTCCCGTTTACCTGAAGCAGAGGCCAAAGTAATGTATTGGTTTCTGGGGGCCTCAATTACCAGGACCCTTTTTTATAGGGACACGGGTCTCCACGCACGGCAAACACGTGGGTGATTTAGTCCCCAAGAGTAGCTAATAGCAACAGAGCGGCCACAGCTGCTCAAGGGGAGCCCTCAACCTCGAAAGAGGCAACCACAATGAGGGAGAAAAGGAAGGAAAAGTAGAAGAGTAGACACACAAATACACACAAATTGCATTTGAACGTTGTTGCCTGGTGAAAAGTTGTTGTGATGCCTCGTGTAAGAAGGATAAATGCGTACCAGCACGTTTCTGACTTTGATAAAGGTCGAATTGTAGCGTACCGCGATTGCCGTTTATCTTATCGCAGTATTGCTGCTTGCGTCGGTCGAGATCCAATGACTGTATATGCGGGATCTCAACGGCCATCTATCACTAGCAGCCGAGAAGACAGGCATATTATCCGCATGGCCGTAATGGATCGTGCAACCACGTCACGAGCCGTGAGTCAAGAAACGGGGTCGTTTGGAAGACAACACGTGTCTGCACGAACAGTTCGACGACGTTTACAGCAGCATGGACTCTCAACTCGGAGACCATGGCTGCGGCTTTCCTTGACGCTGTGTCATAGACAAGAGCGCCTTCAATGGTGTGATCAACAACGAACCTTAGCGCACGAATGGCGAGACGTCATCTTGTCAGATGAATCCAGGTACTGTGTACAGCATCATGATGATCGCATCCGTGTTTGGCGGCATCGTTGTGAACGCACACTGTCAGCGTGCATTCGTCATCGTCATACTGGCCCATCACCTGGCGTGATGGTATGGGATGCCATTGGATACACGTCTCGGTCACCTGTTGTTTGCATTGACGGTGCTTTGAACAGTGCACGTTACATTCCTGGTGTGTTACGAACCGTCTCTCTACCCTTTATTCGAGCCCTGCGAAACCCTACGTTTCAGCAGGATAATGCCCGACCGCATGTTGCCGGTATTGTACAGACCTTCCTTGAACATGTTCGGCTGTTGCCCTGGCCAGCACGTTCTCCAGATCTTTCATCAATAGAATATGGTCAATGGTTGCCGAGTGACTGGCTCGTCACCAAACGCCAGTCACTACGGTTGATGAACTGTGGCATCGTGTTGAAGCCACATGGGCATCTGTACCCGTACAAGCAATCCAATCTCTGTTTGACTCAATGCCCAGGCGTATAAATGCTGTTATTACTGCCAGAGGTGGTTGTTCTGAGTACTGATTTCTCAGGATCTGTCCAGCCAATTTTTTTGAAAATTTAATCACTTGTTATTTCTAGTATAATATATTTGCCCAATAAATATCATTTTGTTACAGGCATTTCTTCCTGGTGTAGCAATTTTAATGGCCAGTAGTGTATTTCATTCCAAATGTACACAGGTCATCATAAATTAAAGAAAAATCACAAAAATAACGGTAACGCAAAAAATTCTGGTAGGTTCTTTAGTTTTAATAGTGCAAGGTCGCACGGAATGAGGACAAGCTGCGCCTGATACAAGATCATAGTGATCCACTTCGTTTATCCATCCATTAAAATGTTTGTACAATTATGAAATATGAAAATATAAAAAAATGGATAGATGAAATGATTTGTTCATTTACTAATATGTATGCTTATGGAAATTAATAATAAAGGTTAAAAAATATTTTTAATCCCATATTTTTAATGATAAATAATTTTGATAACATGACGAAATTAATAAATTTCAAAAATTCAAAGAGAAAGAGAGAGAGAGATTGCAATGAAGTGGTTCTCCCAGAAAATCTTCTTTTGTTAAAATATTACTATCAAAATATGAAGGGACAATGGTGAAAATTTGGACACACAATTAAAAAAGCACTGTGTAACATTCTTCAGGCGTTGCACACCAAGGATTTATGTCATTTCAGAATAAATACACTGCTGGCCACACAAATTGCAACATTCCAAGAAAGACAAGACATATAATAACAAAATTTATTTTGTAGATAGCATGTTGACAAAGTACCAAATAATTAAATTTATAGAGTTCTGTAAAGTGGGATTCCTGCCAAAATCAGCAACCTCGGATATAATCTGGGTCAATCGTTGAGCAACCATGGACCATTTGTTTCCTATCGTAGAAAGATCAAGAAACGAGCCGGCCAAGGAAGCAATTCATTCTGGTGATTGACGAAGAATCATTGGACAATGTGAGCCATGTGTTGTCACTCATTGCCATGTGTTGTCACATAGAGAGACAACCTCAGCTTGGATAAAAATATTGGAAAGTGCAGTTCCAGTACGCAATCTGAAAAAGCGAAAGGCTAAAAAAATTCTATATGAATAATTGAAGATTCCCTTTAAAGCGAAGATTGAACATAATACGGAGAATGCCACAACGCCACATACGACCATATGCTTTCTTAATATCAAACAAAATTGCAACAAGATGGTTTCTCCTTACAAAAGCATTTCGAATGTGGGATTCGAGATCTATAATATTATGAATAGTGGATCAACCTTTTCGAAAACCACCTTGATAAGGAGGGATGCAATTATTCTTCTCTAAGATGTGAGTCTAGCATTGACCATACGTTCGAAAGTTTTAAATAAGCAACACGTAAGAGCTATTGGACGATAACTCATAGGGTCAGAGGAATCTTTGCCTGGTTTCAAAATAGGAATCACTTTTGCTTCTCGCCATGATGTGGATAGGCATCTTCCGTCCAGATTCTATTATAAACAATGAAAATACACTACTGGCGATTAAAGTTGCTACACCAGGAAGAAATGCAGATAACAAAATGATATTTATTGGACAAATATATAATACTAGAAATAACAAGTGATTACATTTTCAAAAACTTTCGCTGGATAGATTCTGAGAAATCAGTATCCAGAACTACCACCTCTGGCAGTAATAATAGCAGTTATACGCCTGGGCATTGAGTATAACAAAGATTGTTTTGCATGTACATGTACAGATGCACATGCAGCTTCAACACGATGCCACATTTCATCAACAGTAGTGACTGGCATTTGGTGACAAGCCAGTCGCTCGGCAAACATTGACCAGACGTTTTCTATTGGTGAAAGATATGGAGAACGTGTTAGACAGGGCAACAGCCGAACATGTTCTGTATCAAGGAAGGTCCGTACAATACCGGCAACATGTGGTCGGGCATTATGCTGTTGAAACGTAGGGTTTCGCAGGGCTCAAATAAAGCGTATAGCCACGGGTCGTAACACACCAGAAATGTAACGTCCACAGTTCAAAGCACCGTCAATACGAACAAGATAGACCGAGACGTGTATCCAATGGCATCCCATACCATTACGCCTGGTGATTGGCCAGTATGACGATGACGAATGCACGCTCCCAGTGTGCGTTCACCATGATGCCGCCAAACACGGATGCGACCATCATGATGCTGTACACAGAACCTGGGTTCATCTGAAAAAGATGACGTCTCGCCATTCGTGCGCCAAGTTTCACCGTTGATCACACCATTGAAGGCGCTCCTGTCTATGACGCAGCGTCAAGGGAAGCCGCAGCCATAGTCTCCGAGCTGAGAGTCCATGCTGTTGCAAACGTCGTCGAACTGTTCATGCTGACACTTGTTGTCTTCTAAATGACCTTGTTTCTTGACTCACGGCTCGTGAGGTGGTTGCACGATCCATTACGGCCATGCGGACTATATGCCTGTCTTCTCGGCTGCTAGTGATAGGTGGCCGTTGAGATCCCACAGGGCGTTCCGTATTACCATCCTGAAACCATCGTTTCCATATTCTGCTAACAGTCATTGGATCTCGACTGACGCGAGCAGCAACACTGCGATAAGATAAACCGTAATCCCAGTACGCTACAATTCGACCTTTATCGAAGTCAGAAACGTGCTTGTACCCAATTGTCCTTTTTACACAAGGCATCACAACAACTTTTCTCCAGGCAACAACGTTCAAATGCAATTTGTGTATGAGGAACCAGCTGAACAATTTCCTCATTTAAACACAATGTAGGTGTCGCTACTGGCGCCTGCTTTGTCTGAATGCGCTGAAAAGCTAATCATTTGCATATCACAGCACCTTCTTCTTTTCGTATAAATTTGACGTCTGTAGCATGTCGCCTTCTTGGTGTAGCAATTTTAATGGCCAGTAATGTATCTTTAATAATGAATCTGGGTTTCAATGACAAATATTTTGGAATGACCAGAACGTTGGCGCTAGAGACATCTGAGAGGACTTGGGATAAAACACCGAACAGAACACCTCATATAAGCAACTTTAATATAGTCTGGTAATATAGTCGCGAACGTACGTCAGAAAAGGATTTTTTGTATTCAGGACAATACAGTTTCCCTTAATCGTAATTTTTTTGACAGAACTGACTTTCTGGTTTTCTAGATTTTCTAGTATTTCATCAGTCGGCGTGTGAAACAAGTCCTACGCAGAAATATCACATCGAGAGAAATTTAATTTTCCGTGAGGTTCGACGGTAACTGCTATGCCACCTAATGCCTTCGTATTTTTCTTCAGGATGGACTGCTTTTCGGATAAAATTTCGATCAATAGAATAGCAGATCTTAGCTTTTTAATGGATTTTATTTCCCCAAGATTCGAAGTAACATACTTTTAAATGAGAAAAGGGTGTAACAGATTCAAAAGAACCTCGAATTGTTTTCACAATAAAAAATTTTGCTTTGCATATCTTCTGATTCTCCCGCGGGATTGAGGATAAAGGTTTTATTATCCATATAGGATTAAACAAAACTTGGGGACCAGATGGCACCACCCACCACGGGGTCCTACAAGGGGATCCAAGTCAACGGCACCAGTGATATTCAATCCCTGTACACTCATAGTACATCCCTGAAGTGGTCACCACCCTTAACGAGTCACCCAGTAGATGTTCTGATCGATTCCGTCAGGTCCTGCGCTGGTATTGTTAACTTGCTGCAATGCTCGCTTCAATTCCAACATCCGAAATTCGCAGTTGTAAATAAAAGTTTGACTTTTGTTCAAACGGGTTGATGTTCTCTCAGTTCGACTCTTTGTCCTTAAAAACGAAGGACTATAAGAGCCGGAAATTGAGACACTAGCAAAGGTTTCATCAAAGACTTTCGCAATGTCCATAGGAAAAGAATATATATAGCAGCTCCGGTTTTTAAGATAGGAATTGCAAATTCTCTATAAATACCATTGGCTACTTTTATATTTCTCCATAACTGAGAAATAGCGTCTAATCTGCCCGACTGTACATGTAAGTAGGTACACGTTGCTGCACACTACTACCTCCAGGCTGGGAGATGATGAGTAGGAAATGATTGCTATTATGCAGATTATTCCCTGCTAATACGTTTAACAATGGCAGATTGGTTTGGTTTGTTTGGGTTTTGTGGCGCAAGGTCCAAAAAGGACAAGCTGCACCAAAAATTAAATTATAAACAAATTCTTTCTAAGCAAAACCCAAACTCAACGTTAAAAAAATAAAACACAAAAATATTTGTATATGATTATATTAAAATGTAAATGGATATAATGAAAAAGGAAAGTAAATATAAAAATTCATAAAATTAATGATATTAAAATTTAAATAAAATGAAGAAATCCAATCGCCTTTAAAAAAGCAAAAAGATCTCTGTGGGGTGGCTCCCCCACCAAATCATATATAGTTAAAATATCTGTATGAAAAAATTTAAAACGGTAAACGTTAAAAACAGGACATGAGATAAAAATATGAAAAACAGTATATAGTTCATCACACGTTTCACAACATGGGTTTAATTCACTTAGAAATAGATGTTTGTGTGTGAAACGTGTGTGTCCGATACGAAGGCGAGTCAATATAACATCTGCTCTTCGTAACGGTAAAACAGATAATGAAGTGACGGATGGGAAAACTGAATGTAATTTATTGACAACCTGCATATTCCATGATTCCTGCCAAAGAGAATAAATGAATGATTTCACACTCCTTCTCACATCAGAGAGCGGAACCGATGACATAATTTGACCTGATGCAGCTTTTGCAGCTGCATCCGCTCTCTCATTTCCATCAAGACCTACGTGACTTGGTACCCAACAAAATAAAATTTTGTAACCCTTGCCAGCAAGGGATTCCAGTACTCTGAAAATTCTAGACACAACAGGATGACAATTAAAACTATTGCCTCTCAAAGCTTCCAAAACACTCATGCTGTCAGTATATATACAAAATTGTCGATAGTCATCTGTATTCACCTGCTGAAGAGCGTAGTAAATAGCTGTTGCTTCAGCAGTAAAGATGGAGCAGGACGAATGTAGGCTGTAACTGAAAGATGTATTATTCATAAAAATGCCACAGCCCACATGTGCTGCAGATTTAGATCCATCGGAGAATACAGGTTTGTATGACTGATACTGACAGCGATGAGAAGAAAATAGCTGTTGGAAGACAATAGGTGTTGTGTCAGATTTTCCATATTGAGCAAAGGAATAGATAAAATCAAGTGTCGGGTCATACCAAGGTGGATAAGCAAAGTAAGTTGGTGATTCAATCCGCAAATCACGTAGATCAGTAAGAGACAAATAAGTTTTTATTCTTGTGAGAAAAGGTGGGATGCTCATAGGACGAGAATCATAAAGTCTTTTAAGACCAGGATTAGGAATCATGGAAAGTAGCGGATGATGAGGGGTCGATATGATTTTATTCTAGTAATTGAGAGACTGCTGCATTAGTCGCAGGTCTAACGGCAATTGATGACAAATCACTTATAGAACGGGTGATGTGCGAAATGCTCCAGAACATATTCTCAGGGCAGAGTGATGGACAGTGTCCAATCTGCGTTAGACAGAAGACCTTGCAGATCCATACACAACACATCCGTAGTCAATTCGGGATAAAATCAGAGATTGATAAACCCGAAGGAGTGACGAGCGATCAGCACCCCAAGATGTATTTGATAACACCTTGAGGATATTAAGCGATCGCTCACATTTCTTCCGCAGATATAAGATATGCGGAATAAAAGTTAGTTTTCGGTCGAAAATCACTCCGAGGAATTTTACCTCATTGACCAAGGTATCGGTGTATTGTTGATGTAAATAATTGGATCATTATGCAAGCTAGTCTTTCTGCAGAAGTGGACACAACTACTCTTGCCAGGAGACAGAGTATGGCCATTTTCAGCACACCATGCAGCTAATTTATTTACAGCACTTTGTAATTGTCTCTCAATTAACCGCATATAGGACCCCTGACACGATATTTGCAGGTCGTCAACAAACAAAGTTCCATGAACAGAAGATGGTAGATGGTGCAAGATGTTGCTTATATACAAATTAAAAAGGGTTTCACTTAAAATAGAGCCTTGGGGTACACCCTCAGCTTGAATAAAAGTATTGGAAAAAAAAACTTCCAACACGAATTTTAAAAACACGGGAGCGTAAGAAGTTTTGCAGGAATTTCGGCAAATTACCCCTGAATCCAAAATTATATAAAGTACGGAGATTTCCATATCGCCACGTGTGGTCGTAGGCCTTCTCTATGTCAAAGAAAATGGAGACCAGATGATTTCTTCGCACAAAAGCATTGCGAATCTGGGTCTGCAAATATGTTGTATTATCTAGAGTGGATCTTCCTTTACGGAAGCCACTCTGATTCATTGGAATACATTTATTTTTTTCTAAGACATATACGAGTCGGTTATTGACCATACGTTCAAGAGTCTTACATAAGCAGCTAGTCAGAGCAATTGGTCGATAATGTGAAGGTTCTGAAGGATCCTTACCAGGCTTCAGAATTGGAATCACTATGGCTTCATTCCACATAGTTGGAAATTTATTTTCAGTCCAGATCCTATTGAACAAATGCAATATGTTCAACAGGGAATCTGAACTTAAATATTGAAGCATGTAATAGCTGATTCCATCAGGTCCTGGACTGGTGTCATGGGCCTGCTTTAGTGCTTTCTTCAATTCCAACATCCGAAATTCGCTGTTATAAGGCAAAGCTTGTCCAAGGTTGAAACGAATTGGTGTTCTTTCAGCTCGACTCTTAATCCTTAGGAACAAAGGAGTATAAGAGTCGGTGCATGAGACACTGGAAAAAGTTTCACCAAGGACGTTAGCGATATCCTTGGGAGAAGAGTGTATAGCAGCTCCGGTTTTTAAAACAGGAATAGAAAATTCCTTATAAATACCATTGGCTGCTTTTACTCTTCTCCATAACTGCTTACTGGATGTGGAAGATGTTATTGAAGAAAGATGGCGAGACCAGGATTCCTTCTGACTTCGACGACGAGCTCTGCGAGCTAATGCTTTTGCTCTTTTAAAGGCAATAAGATTCTCCGTTGTGGGGTACCTCCGAAACAACCCCCATAACTTCCTTTGTTTTTTATAAGTTTCTCGGCATTCATTATTCCACCACGGTTTGCAACGCCTTTTTAGTATAGAAGAACTTTTAGGTATCGCTGTATCAGCTGCATTTATTATTGTTTCAGTGACTTTGCGAACGGCTTCATCAATATCATCGATCATAACCATTTTATCATCAACGACTGCCAATTGTGTAAAAACTGTCCAATCTTCCCGACTGTACACGTAAGTAGGTAGACGTTTTCCTACACTACTACCTCCAGTCTGGGAGATGACAAGCGGGAAATGATCGCTATTATGCAGATCATTTCCTACTGTTAAATTTAACAATGGCAGAAGTGAAGGAGAACAAATGGCGAGATCGAGAGAATGAAATGTTCTTGTGGGTATGTGGAAATATGTCTTCTCGTAGGTATTGATCAGACAGAGACAATTATCAGAAATAAATTGCTCTATCTGACGACCGCGAGAACTAGTATCATCACTTCCCCACAGAGAATTATGTCCGTTAAAGTCACCTAACAACAAACAAGGTTTAGGCAGCTGATCAACCAATTTATCAAGTTCCTCTTGGCGGATGACATCATGTGGTGGCAAATATAAGCTACAGACTGTAATCAAGCAAGTTGTGTGGATTCTTACAGCTACAGCCTGCAGCGTAGTATTTAATGGATGGACAGTGCTGGGAAAATTATTAGATGTTAATAGACAAACACCTCCAGACACTGTACCATCGTCACCACAGTCTTTACGAAAGCATTTAAACCCTCGCAGAGTAATGTTATTTGTAGACTTCAGGAATGTCTCCTGAAGTGCAATGCATGCGGGGTTATAAGCTGATGTAATAGACTTGATGTCATCTAGATGTGAGCGCAAACCATGGCAGTTCCAAGAAACGAAGGAAGTTATTGTTTTATTTGAAAAGCTCCTCTCCCGGAGCTGGAAGGCATGTCATCTGACATCTCCTCGAACGATATGTCATCATCCGAGGGATGAAGAGAAACCGCGTCAGCTTCCAGGGATAAGGCCTTACGGTTGGATAAAGAGTACTTACAAAAGCCCTCCTTAGAAGATTTTAATTTGTGAGCCTTCATAACTTTTGATTTGGCTAATGGAGCTTTCCTTTTAATTGTATTCATGTCGGAGGTTTTTGTTTTTTGAGTAAGATTCTGGGGCAATGTTGAAGAGGTAATTTCAGGGTCTGTCTGTGTGCTACTGGATTTACATACTTTCCTGGCAGCGGTTGCATAACTTACTCCAGCTTGTGGAGTTCGAGAAGTGACAAGTTTTCTGGACTCAGTATAGGTTATTTTTTTTTGATCTTAACCGTGGCTATTTCTTTCTCCAGTATCCAGTATGGACAACTTCGAGAGTAGGTTGGGTGGTCTCTATGGCAGTTGACACACCTTTCCTTCGCATTGCAGTTAGAGCTTTCGTGGTCAACCACCGCGTATCGAGTGCAGGTGAGTTTTCCCCTGCAAGCACTCTTCGAATGTCCGAAACGCTGGCACTGGAAATATCTCAGGGGGTTTGGAATATATGGCCTAACGGGAAGATTCATAAATGCTGCTTTAACATATTTTGGAAGGTCTGGGGTCGCAAAAGTCAGAATGAGATGTTTGGTGTCAATAAATACACCATCTCTTCTGACTTGAATGCGTTTAACTCCACAGACCTTTTCATCTTGCAGATTTTCAAGAATCTCCGCCGTCGGCGTGTTCAACAAATCCCTAGCTGAGATGACGCCATGTGAGAAATTAAGATAACCATGAGGCACAACAGTCACTTCTAAATTAGCCAAAAATTGCATATTTGCAATAATGGCCGCTTGAGTATCTGAAGCAACCTCCACCAGAAGATCACCAGAGCGCATTTTCTGAATATTTTTTACCTCTCCAATTGCTGCCGAAATCCCCTTCGAAATAAGAAAAGGAGAAACACTTGAAAAAGTGCTCTCTTTTCTTTTAATTATGTAAAATTTTGCATGAGTATTCTTCAAAATTTGCTCCCGTGGGAGGAAAGAGTAGTATCCATGGTAATTTAATAGTAGTATCCATGGTAATTTAATAAAATTTAAGGACCTGACCGTACCACCCACCACCGAGTCCAACAAGGGGGTGCAGACCAGCTGTACCAGTGCTAGCCAAGTCCCATACGATCACAGTAGATCCCTGTGATGACCTCCACCCTTAACGAGTCATCCAGCAGATGTACCGATCGCTTGATCCATAAAGCCGATTGATGTGCTGAGGACCACAACACACCTCCCGTTTACCTGAAGCAGAGGCCAAAGTAATGTGTTGGTCTCTGGGGGCCTCAATTACCAGGACTCTCCTTTCCAGGGACACGGGTTTCCAAGCACGGCAAACACGGGGGTGATTTAGTCCCCAAGAGTAGCTAATAGCAACAGAGCGGTGACAGCTGCTCAAGGGGAGCCCTCAACCTCGTATGAGGCAACCACAATGAGGGAGAAAAGGAAGAAAAGCAGAAGAGGAGAGGAGAGAAGAAAAGAAAGAAGAGGACAGATCACTGGGGTACCTCGGGATTGTGACACCCGTGTTTACTTAAAGAAAGTAAACCCCCTGAGGGGTCAACAATGGCAGAAGTGATGGAGAATGACTGGCTAGATCGAGCAAATGAAATGTTCATGTGGGTGTGTCGAAAAATGTCTTCTCGTCGGTATTCGTCAGACAGAGGCAATTATCAGAAATAAATTGGTCTATCTGACGAGTGCGAGAATTAGTTTCATCACTTCCCGAAAAAGAATTATGTCCATTAAAGTCACCTAGTAACAAAAATGGAATGGCCAGCTGATCAACTAAAGTACCAAGTTCTTCTTGGTAGATGACATCATATGGTGGTAAATACAGACTACAGACTGTAATTAAGCATGCTGTGTGAATTCTCACAGCTACAGACTGTAGAGTAGTATTTAATGGATGGACAGTGCTGGGGTAGTTATTGGATGTTAATATACAAACTCCACCAGACACTGTACCATCGTCACCACAGTCTTTTCGTAAAGCAATTGAATCCACGCATAGAAATGTTATTCGTAGACCTCAGGAAAGTTTCCTGAAGTGGTATACATGCGGGGTTATAAACTGATGTAATAGACTTGATGTCATTAAAATGTGAACGTAAATCATGGCAGCTCCAAGAAATGAAGGAAGTTATTATTTAAGTAGAGAAACTCTACCCCTGGAGCTGCAAGGTGAGTCTTTGATCATTTCTTCGAGCGATAAATTATCTTCCGATTGATGAAGAGAGAGAGCCTCAGCCTCCAGGGACAACATGTCTCTACGGGTTGATAAGGAGGACTTGCGGAAACCCTCCTTAGAAGATTTTAATTTAGAGGACTTCATGCCTTTTGATTTTGCCAAAGTAGCTCTTCTAATGATTGGAGATGAAGATTTTGGCCTTGCAGCGTTTGTTTGGGGTAATCTCGTAACGGGGAGTGACAGAGCATCCATTTGAGTACTAACAGTTCTGGTGACCCTTTTTACAAAGGCTGTATAACTCAATCCAGGTTGCGGTGTGCGAAAGGTAACTTGTTTCCTAGCCTAAGGGTAGAAAACTTTATTTTTCTCTTTATATCTAGTAATTTTTTTCTAGTACCCATTGAGGTGAGTTTCGAGACAAAGAGGGATGATTACCATTACAGTTTACACATTCCTCCTTTGCTGTGCAGGTAGATGTATCGTGGCGCACTGCTGCGCAACGTGCGCAAGTTAGTTTGCCTCTGCAAGCATTTCTCGAATGCCCAAAACGTTGGCACTGAAAACATCGCAAGGGATTTCATATATACGGCCGGAAAGGTAGATTTAAATATGCAGTTTTAATATTTTCAAGGAGATTTTGCGTTGCAAATGTCAGAATGAGATGTTTAGTTTCCGCAACTTTACCAACTCTTCTGACAGACATTTTGACTCTGCAAATTTTCAAGTATCTCATCTGCCGGCGAGTCAAACAAATCCCTTGCAGAAATTACACCTTGTGAAAAATTTAAATTATTATGAGGTGAAACAGTTATCTCAATATTCGCTATCAGCCGCATCTGGTTTAGCATTGCTGCTTGTATGGAATTTGCAGCTTCTACCAATAAATCACGTAAATACAACTTACGGATATCTTTCATTTCCCCTATAACACGAGATATTTTTTATATGAGAAATGGGGACAAATTTTCGAAAGAACCCTTTTTTCTCTTTATTACATAAAATTTAGAGTGTTTGTTTTCCAGAAGTTGCTCCCGAAGGAGAGAAGAAAAACTTTTATTCTCCATTTGATAAATTTAAAATTTCTCGACCTGACCACACCATCCACCACCGAGTCCAATAAGGGGATGTAGACCAGCTGCACCAGTGCTGACCAAGTCCTATATGCTCACAGTACATCCCTGTGATTCTCTCTACCCTTAATGAGTCATCCAGCAGATGTACCGATCACTTGATCCATGAAGCCGATTGATGTGCTGAGAAGTACAACACACCTCCCGTTTACCTATTGCAGAGCCAAACTAACGTGTTTGTTTCTGGGGGCCTCAATTACTAGGACCCTTCTTTCCAGGGACACGGGTCTCCATGCACGGCAAACGTGTGGGTGGTTTAGTCCTCTAGAGAAGCTAATAACAATAGAATGGCGACAGCTACTCAAGAGGAGCCTCATAAGAGTATCAACCTCATAAGAGCCTCATATAAGCAACTCAACCTCATAAGAGGCAACCATAATGAGGGAGAAAAAGAAGAAAAAGCAGAAGGGAGAAGAAGAGAAGAAAAGAAAGAAGAGGACAGATCACTGTGGTACCTCAGACCTCAAGACTTTGACTTAAGGCAAATATTCAAGGCTTATGGTCAGTAAAGACTGTGAATGTTTGGCCTTCTACAAGGTAACAGAAATGCTTCACTTTGGAATAAGTAGCGAGTATTTCTTTGTCGTAGGTACTATACGGTTGCTGCTTAGGATTTTTTTTTTGAAAGAATAATTTATTTGCATATGTACAATATATAGCTGTTATAATTGCACAAGCAACATGAAACAAAAGAATAATGAATTATCAGCCTGTAGTAATTTTTACAACTCAAATATGCTCGTTCTGTTTCTCACTTGATAGGGGAAACAGTTGCCATTGTTTTTTTAAAAATATTTTATCTAATTAATTGTTTTAGTTTGAAAGATTTCAAAACATCTAAAATACATCATAGTTCAAGAGTTTCAGAAATACTTTATTCTTTTTTAATAAACTCTTTAGGACAAACACACTCACACATGCGATGGTATTTCCTCAAAACATAGAGTTTTGTCATGCATAGACTACGGTTGCGTTGTTTATGGATTAGTTAGGCAGTTCGTCTTACGCAGATTCGACTCTGTTCATCACTCAGCTTTGAGGATATGTTCTGGCGCATTCCACACAGCATAGTGTGTTATATCATTCCACACAGCATAGTGCGCATTCCACATAGCATAGTGTCTATCTAGAGTGTTACGTCTCTGTAATATATTACTGTTTGACCTGACACGAATACAGCAGCCTCAATTATTATTTTCAGATCAGGCCTGAGCCTCGTCATCGTTTACAATTAATCATTCTTATGTCTGCTCTTAAGAAACTCTATGTTGCTCGCTCAGTTATCATTCTACATTTTTTCATTTGGGTTGAATCTTATCAGTTTTCTTTCAGCATAATGTTCTTATTACTTCATCAGATTTTAGTTTACACCTACCTTATATGATCCCCCAAAAAATCCGCTCCTTTGAACACTTAAAATAAACTTGATTTAACTTCTGCTCTCCAACAGCTGTTATCTTCTTATCGCTGTCAGTTTGAATTTTATTTATTTTTATTAGACGATAAATCAAAATCTGCAAGAGCTATTAGTTGTGATGTTTATGTTGATAACATTCCTCTTAGGTCAAGCTTCGATACGTCCTGCTTCACTTTCACTGCTGAAGCAACTTCAATACTGCATGCACTTCAGCAAGTGGGAATAAAAATTGATTCAGATCTTTTGAATTAGAAATTGTTGAAAATATTAAAATTAAATGTCATCCTATTGTTTCACAGATTTTTGTTTATTAAATAGTCTTATTTGAGAGATATATCATTTTTTTCTTGGATCAAATGAAATGCAGGTCTTGATTGAAATGAGATTGCTGATGCATTTGCTAAGTTAGCATCAATTCCATTTCATCATTCTGTTTCGTTTTCTAAACGGATAAAAGGTGTGAAAAGTTTTATTTATTTTGTTAGGTAGGAGGAATAGAGCATGTAAGTAAGCAACAAACTCTAAATACTGTAACTCCATCTATCATTTAATATTCAGTTTTATCGCTACGAAGTGCGGTTGTAAGATTAACTCACTTTCGTATCAGACACATACATTTCACACATAAGAATCTATTTTTAAATGAATTGAATCTTTGGAGTAAAACATGTGACGAGCGGTGCACAGTCTTTCACATTTTAATTTTATGTTCTGATTTTAACCCTCGTCTTTTTAAGTTTTTTAAAATTGATCTTTTAACGATGCAAGCTTTACTGGGCGAATCTTTGCCTCACAATCTTTTGGCATTTTTAAGAGCTATTGATTTTATAAACTTTATATAATAAAATATAAAATATTTTGAATTATATATTTATATCATTTTTCTCTTTAGTTATTTTAAATACTAGAATTTCTTTGTGTGTCATTTGTTTGGTGTAACTCATGTTTTAATTTGTTTTTTAAATATTTATATAATATATTTTAAATACAATTTTTTTAAAAGTGATTCGGTTATGAAAGTAAAATCATGATAAAAAAATCATGAATTTATTTAAAATAGTTTAGGCGCTGCTTGTATTTTTCTGGACCTTGTGCCACAAAACCGGAGCTCCATCAAATCCAATTTTACTAGTGGTTACGCTTTCTAATATGAAAAAAGCTTGTAAAAGTATTTATTTGTTCTCCATGCATTAGAATCATAGTCGCAATAATGTGATGATCTCCATTTTCCTATACTCTATTATTATTACTTACCGTTACCATAAAAGATGTTTGTTTGAATCATCTTCGTATAGGACACACACATTTCACACACTGGCATTTATTTCTAAGCGATATAAATCCCTGGAGTGAAATGTGTGACGAAACTTAAAATGTTTAATCATATTTTAATTTAATGTCATTACTTTAACCTCCAATGTTTAAACTTTTTTAAAACTGACATTTTAACTTTGATTTGTTGAAGGAGTCACCACAGAAAATCTTTTTGCCTTTTTGTGGTTGTCAGGTTTTATTCAATTTGTTTTCTTTTTATCTTTAAATTATCTATAATTTTATTTTTTATTAATATTATTTTTATTACTTCATTCTATATTTAGATTTTAATTTACTTGTGTACAGTTTATTTTTTTTAACATTTTAACACTGCTTGGGTTTTTTAATACAAAACTACTTTCTTAGAGCTTAAGTTCTGGCACAGCTTGTCTTTTCTGGGCAATGTGACAGAAAACCCAACTAATCAAATTTTTTTTAGAACCAGTGCCACAAAATTCAACCTGCAAACTAATAACATAATGTTTGAAAGAATTATTACTTTTTTAAAATATAAATTTTAATATTAATTTTTACCAGAAAAAGTGAATGAAAGATGAATACTTGCGTGTAAAACAAAGCCACAGTCATCAGGAATAATACCAGTTCCAAAGTTAGACGACACGCTGCAGACAAAGGAACAACCATTTCCTTCAGCATCTACTACAGCTACGTATGAAGTATCTCCACTTGGTTTTAACTTAATGTTACTATTGAATACACTATTTAATGAAAAGTTATTTCAATTAGTGAAATAAAAATTCAATCATCCAATATTTTTCTGCATTTCAAATATAGGGATATGTTAGCTGTGTTACAGAAAGCGCAAAATATATAATATATGCAAAAAGTTATCAAAATGATGGAATTATCTTTTATTTATATATAAAACAATTCTTTTATTACTACGATATCGTACAGCCTCCTTTATGTATTATTGATTGGATTTATCTAGGCATCATTTCATACAAATTTTAAAGAGTGTTTTGAAAAATTTTGTATCAATCTTCATGAAAACATTGTGAAATATCTGAGAGAGATACCGGTAGATTATGTAGATTCAATATTGAATTCACCATAATAAGTCACATAATTGTTTAATTTTATTGTTGTCAGATGAATTTGTGCTCAAAATGGTTGTTTAACTTCAACTTCGCTTTCATCAAATCATGATTGGATGGTTCCCGATGCATAGATAAATGGATTATCAGACGAAATTCCAACTAGATAGGGAACAAAATTTGCATTGTAGGATTGATTTGGTCAGATGAAATGCCTCTACTTCTCCCAGCAATCCTTCTTTTTAGGTTTACGATTGATCTAAAATAAAAGCCATGACATGGCTACCCGTATCATGACAATTCTACATCCATACTTGATAGTTAGATGGAGTCCATTACGATCAAATGATTGTGTTG
Organism: Latrodectus geometricus; assembly: GCA_026290005.1. NCBI lineage: Eukaryota > Metazoa > Arthropoda > Arachnida > Araneae > Theridiidae > Latrodectus > Latrodectus geometricus. The sequence continues at coordinate 5,747 of JAPDSC010110222.1, read as the reverse complement.
ATAACCTACAAACGTGCACCCGTCCAGACAGTTCGTAAGTATATATTATTTTCTTCCACTTTAGTTGTGTGTGTGATCCTGTTTTGTTAATGCTGCACCATGATAAACGACGTTTGGTATTATATGACAAGTATCTAATCCTTCACTGAATCCAGGTGATAATTTATCCCTGTGGTCATTTTAGATGCAGTTGTTCTTTTTTTTTTATACATTAGAACCCCATTCAGTATAATCTCAATTCTTCCAACTAGAAAAACGTTTAGATCCATCAGTGAATACAGACGTGTATGATGAATACTGACAGTGATGATATAGATACAGCCAATAAAAAACCATTGAAACTGTGCCTGATTTTCCAAATTGAGCAAATGGATTAATAATGATAATCTGTGAATCATCCCAGGGTGGATATGAATCTAAGTCCGTTTTAATAAAATGGAAATCATATAGGTCTTTCAAAAGTAGTTGAACTTTACTTCGAGTGAGAAATGGTTCGATACTGTAAGGTCGAACATCATACAATCTCTTTAGTGCAGGAGTAAAAGCAAAGGAACGTATAGGATGATGTCCATCAGACATATCCTTATCGTAGTCATTGAGGACGTAATGGATGATGAGGGGTCGACATAACTTTAGCGTAGTAATTGAGAGACAGCTGCATTCATCTCAGGTCTAAAGGCAATTGTTGACAAATCGCGTAAACACTCTGGACGGGTGATGTGCGGAATGAGCCTCAACAAATTCTCAAAGCAGAGTGATGCACAGTGTCCATTCTGCATAAAACAGAAGACCTAGCAACTCCATGCAAAACACATCCGTAGTCAATATGAGATAAAATGATTGATTGATAGACACGAAGCAGTGACAAGCGATCAGCACCCCAAGAAGTATTTGATAATACCTGGAGGATATAAAGTGATCGCTCACACCTCTTCAGCAAATGTAATATATGCGGAAGAAAGGTCAACTGTCGATCTAATGTATCACCAAGAAATTTAATCTCATTGACTACAGGTACCGGAGTGTTATTTAGATATATAATAAGATCGTTGTAAAGGCTGGTCTTATTGCAGAAATGGACACAGCAACTCTTGCTTGGAGATAATGTGAAGCCATTCTCTGCACACCATGCAGCTATTTTATTAACAGATGTTTGTAATTGTCTCTCAATTAATCGCATGTTCGATCCTTGGTAAGATATTTGCAGGTTGTCCACATACATAGTGCCATTAACAGAAGGTGAAAGGTGATGGAGGATGTTACTTATGTATAGATTAAAAAGTGAAACACTTAAAATAGAACCCTGAGGTACACCCTCATATTGGATAAAAGTATTGGATGTAGAGGATCCAATGCGTACTTTAAAAACACGGGAGCGTAAAAACTTTTGTAGGAATATAGAAAGATTACCCCTAAAGCCAAAATTATATAATGAACGGGGAATTCCATATCGCCACGTACGGTCGTATGCCTTCTCGATGTCGAAGAATATAGCAACCAGATGGTTCCTCCTCTCGAAAGAGTCTCTTGAAAGAACTCCGTTTCATTTTATTGACTTTAAACTTTTATATTAGAGAAGAGTACACATAAGCGACAAGTGTATTTAGTTGCCACAATTCTTAGAGAAATCATTGAGAGACATGAAATTCAGAAATGAAAAGGATACCTTTTTTACGATAAAGGGTGACAAAAGAATAGTTCCGCAAAAAAGAATTCAGTGCATACATATGGAAATCAAAGGAAAAGAAACCTTATTGAATTCATACTATCATTACACATTATTGTCAGTTCAAGAAGAAGAACAAGCAGATATTCTTTAGTATGGGGTGTTTCTCTCCTGTGCAATGATTTTTCACACATCCTCTCTATACTCTGAATCAGATTATCCAACTGTTCTTGAGGTAAGTTCTTCATTCAGAGTAACCATTCCATTATCAGCACCTTTTTCAGATAAATTTTTTCTGAAGTGTGTAATCATCCCGCACAGTGTCTCACAAAATACCCTGCACATATTTTATGGGATTTAAATGAGAAGAATTACACGCTGGAGAATCCGCTCGACTGATATCTTCTTTTTCCCAGTATCTTTTGAACAGTAGGGTTTTGGTGTAGCCGTCCATTGTCATTCATAAAAATGAAGTCTACTCCAAAGGGACATCGGAACAAATACACTTGAGGAAGGACAGTAGCGATCTCCGATTACAGAACATCTATTGAAAATATGAAGCTCAGTCTACTGTTCAGCATAATTCTTCCTCAGACAATTAACATTCAGAGAGTTGTTACATTCAGAAGGTGGGTAAATAGGCCATCATTATGAAGACGTCTTAACACAGTAAAGGGGTCAGTTATCATCTTGTTGTTGTGTGCAGTTGCTGCGCAGTGCTATTAGCTGTCTGGCTTCGTTTCACATGTCGTTTCTGCAGAATTATGTGTTCTTATTGAAAGAACTTTTTCTGCAATTTGAAGATCTACTTAACATTTACTTTGCTTTTTGTAAATTTTGAAAAGATTTATCGCGTTTAAAAAGCTTTAGTATCTTGAATGGTTTCAAGATCACTTAAAAGTCAATACTATAAAAGTTGAAGACTAGGGGTCATTTCAATGATATCAATAATTAATCATTTTTTTCTTAATCAACATTTTTATTTAGATTTTAAAATACAATTTAATATTTTTGCTAAGAAATATAAATAAAGAATATAGAGAAAGTTAATTAAAAATATGTAAATACCAAAATATTTATATACATTTAATTATGAACTTACTTATTTGTATCAATTTGCTCTTTAATTTTCTCCACTGTACTTGACGAAAGCAACTCTTCAAATGGGTTTAATGAGTAATGAGGATCGCAAAGATAATCCCAACATTCCAAATAAGCTCTTTTTGTTACTTCTGCTACAATGTGTATATACTCAGAAGAATTGTGACCTAAAGCTGAAAATGAATCTCTTTTAATACACTGGTTACCAAAAATTAAGGAAAATCCACAAAAATAGCGATAGCTCTCCCAAAAATAAACCAATCTCAATGAAACTCGAATATATTGATAGGTAAAAGTAGTTGAAGAATATGACATTATGCAAAATAGTGACTCTGCTATCGGAATACTTCATTTGATAGGAATATAAAAATGAATGTGTCAGAGCAAGTTGATAACTCTTGAAGCGTGGCTTAGATTAGAAATTTTGTAGATCATAATTGTAAAGATGGGCTACAGGAATCATTTGACCAAACAATTTCGATGGCAAGCTGTTAGGCAGGACAACGACAGATAGAAGTAGCTAGATGTTTGAATATAAATCCGTGAGTCATAGATTTGGTGACAATTTATAACCACGGATTCAGCACCCAGGAGTTCAGTCATGGACAGACACATGCCAGCAAGAGCGCAGATGACCGATATTTGCCATTTATGTGACACTATCTGTCATTTGCATCCCGCTCATGACACGTCATAAAACAGAACGTTTGCAATGGGCACGTCAACATGTCCGCGTGATCAATGGAGGGCTGTTCTCTTTACGAATAAATCCAGGTTTAGCCTCGAAAGTGATAGAAATGCATTTTCATCTGGAGAGAACGTGGAACTCGTTTTCATCCATCAAACACACGTGAAGAACATGCATACAGATCAGACAGCATCTGTGTTTGGGATGTTATCTCTGTAAGAGGAATCACAGACCTCCATGTCTTTTCCCGTGAAAATATTAATGCTCACATAGAGATAAAATCTTGAATAGTTATGTGCACTCTTATGCTGGGGCAACTAGAGATGCTTTCGTGCTACAGGATGATAATACGAGACCACACAAGGCTCGCATCATGGATGCTTATCAGGAGCAAAAAATTATTGAGCACATGCTGTGACCAGCTCAATCACCGGACCACCCAATCAATCATGTTTGATACGATCTAGGAAGACGTTTAGCTGCTCTCATTCTCCTTCCTAAGACCATAACTACTCTTTTAATTGCTTTAAAGAGCAATAGCTCGCACTTCCTACACAATTTAATAAAAGGCATAATTGAAATCATCACACATCCCTGCGTGTAATATATTGCTTCTCATGTGCATCGAACTTCATATTAAAGATTCTTTTCTTATACCAAATTTCCACGTTCCATTTTTGTTAATTGTATGAATATTCTAATTTTTATAGCATCATAATTGTCTGGTGGTTTCTTTTTTTATACTATTTTGTACATTCCTATGTGTTGCATTATCCCTATAACTTTTAACAAATTCTACTCATAACTTTCTGAGTTATCGTCATTTTTATTATTTTTCTTTAATTGATGATATTTAGTGTAAATTTATCTAAAATTTAAAATTTAAATCTTATTAAAAATATATCATTGCAAATTGCTCATTGTTGTTAATTAGTTCATATAACTAGACTTGACTGAATAGTAATTAGTCATGTTTTAAATTATAGATTACATTTTTTACATTACTTATCACTACATTGTTCAAAATCTAGCTATTATAGTTTTCATTATAGAAGAACTAGTTTCACTAAAATATAATTATTCTGTTACTACCCATACTATATTATAAAAGCAGAAAATTGTTAAATATATTCTTTTGCTTTAGAGATCATTTATATGAAATTTCATAAAAAAATTAGTCAGTTCACGCAATTTCATTTTATAGATAATCAGTACATTTTATCTTTTCAGCAAGGATTACAATGCGCAAACAACATCAATGAAAATGGAGTTAGAACAATTTAAAAAAAAATTGCATGACAAATTATTTTTAAAATGGTAAAAAAAATGTAGGAAAAGATTTGCTACATATTTTTCGAAATCTAATTACAAAGTATTCAAATTAACAAATGGAATACGTTGCATTTAGATTTTGAATAGTTTTCATTCCAGGCAGTATATTTACTTTATAACGTTAATTTTTAAAAACTATGAATTTATCAAAACAAATCACATCTATTTTTGTATGATTTGTAAAATTCTCGCAAATCGTTTATCGAATCACATTGGCAAGGCTTTTGAATAGAATTAACAAACAATGAACAAGTTAAATTTTGTCAGATTTATCATTTCGTATGCCTCGTATAAAATTTACTCACCAACGAATTGGAATCCTTCATTTCATTCATAAACATTTGTTTTTAAAATATGTTGTTGTTTCTTATCCTAACTGGTTAATTAGTAGACTAAACCAGATCCATGAGACCATCAGCTAACAAAAAGTTCAAAACAAGAAGAGGTTGGGTTTTTTTAATGGCGCAAGGTCCACTCATGTCTGGCGCAAGGACAAGATGCACCAGACACATTTTCTTTAACTCATTCAAAACTTAAAATTATAAACTGCAAAAATGAAAAGTTTTGTTTAAATGATAAGCATACATATAGAAATTTAGAAATATTTCACACACAAGTTCCCAGCTTTAATCATTTTATACACTCTCAAAAATATTTTAATCTCTCACAAGTTTTTTAAAATCGATAAAATGAACAACAATCAAAACTTATGATTTAAATATTTCCAAATTTAGATAAAATGAATAAAATTAATAGCTTTTAAAAACGCAAACAGTTTGCGATGGAGTGGTACCCTAGCTAGTCTTGTAATGTTAAAACTTTACTGTTAAAAAAATATGAAGCGGTAATAGTTAAAATTTGGACACAAAATTAAAATATGATGTACTGTGTATGGTTCATCACATGTTTCACAACAAGAATTTAAATCACTCAAGAATAGATATATGGGGGTGAAACGCG
>JAPDSC010110218.1:3325-17024 GCA_026290005.1 Latrodectus geometricus | reverse complement strand
CATAATTGCAGTAAATTTACACGATATTTCCAGCATTTCCTATTAATTCCTAATATATTTAATGTTAAAATTTACTTGTACAAGTGAATGTACAAAAAGGAAAAGTATATTTTGTAATACATCTCCTGTGTCCATTTAAAAGAGAAAATTCTTTTCTTATAACTGTTTAAAGAAAAAAAGAGCTTTTTTTCATTTCGATTTTGGGTGGTTGCCAGATTCTTTACATGGTTCCTACAGTGATCATGTCTCAGCATTAAGACTGGAATTTATATCCGGAGTCAGGGATGTATTTACGCTCGGGATAAAAAAAGGGAAAAAGAGTGATATTTTTTCGTAGCCGACTTCCTAATCCTAGACTTCTGTATTTACAGTCGTTTCCTTCCGTTTCAGTCTAAACGGTGTAAATATGGCCGATAAAGAAACGTAAAAAAATCCCAGAGAAAAAAAAAAGTTAATCGAGCTGCCGTTTTGAATAAGGACTTTTGTAGGATTTAAACTAGTACTGCGAGAGTTAGCAAGGCTGTTATAATACTTTGCGCTTGCTTTTCCTTCGCTTTATATAAATATGGCAGGTTTCAAGTAAACTTATTTTTGCTGCCAAGTAATGGTAAAATTAAAGATAATTTATTCCTAAATTATACTTACAATTTGTTGTTCACGGTTTTTTGTTTTAAGAATAATTTTAGTATTTCTCCTTTTTCAGTACACTAATCAATTGCAATGTTGTTTCCATGTAATATCAAATGCAACTTTTCTTCATTTATATAAAAAGATAGTTTTTATTAAGTAAGAAATATCATAATTGTTCAGCAATTGCTCGTAATACATAAGAAAATTATGTTATACCTCAGATTATAAAATTTAAAAATAAAATTAAGCAAATCTTTAAAGGATTTCATTTAGAAAATTAAAACCCCATTCAATATTTTGGTTGTTTTTCATTTTAAATACTTATTGTAATCTTCATTAAAAAATCTTAGTACCACCCTTATTGATAGTTAATGATTTTTTATTATTACAGATGAGGAGTAAAGATTTTGTGTTTCTTAAATTTCAGAACTCAGAATAATAGTTTGATTGTCATAATAGTTTAAATGATTAACAATCCTTAAAAATTGTTTATGTTTCTATAAAAAGAAATGTTTCATTATTTAATTTTTAGCACGGGTATAAATTGTTCTGAATATTTGAATGGATAGAAATTTTTGTAAGAGAATATATATAAGGGAACTTTAATTGATAAATGCTTTTCTCCAAAGAAACTAAAAAGCAAGTGTCTTTACTGATAACCATTTATAGAAACCGATATAAAGTTGATTAAAAAGGATTAAACATGAGTTTGTACAAGAAACCTTTTTAATCTGGACTAATAGAGGATCCAGGTCGTTCAAATTAATGAAAGCACGGATTCAACGAAATAATTTTTATAAATTGAGTTTGGTGTAGAAACACAACTACTGTACATAAAATTTGTTTCTTGAATTTAAGAAAGTGAAATATAAAATTGCATAAGACAAAATTATGTATACACAAATAATTTTATTTATATAATAAAACTGAGATGAAAAACTGCTTTCACGGTCCAAGGTCATCTTCACTAACCTCACTTGACATGCTCAGTGGTTGAACTGTTGTTTTGTTGGCTTACTTCATTTTTTGAACAATTAACAGAAGTTTTAAATGCTCACAATATCCAGAAATGCATAAATATTTCTGTTGTCTCAAGCGTATTTTATCACAAAATTCAAGTGGTCCTTAATCTCACTAAGTTTTGGTTTTGGATTATCTGCTTGATCGGTATTCAATTTCCTTCTCATTAGAGAGAAATTGACAGTTGAGTGGGCTGAATGATGGAGGGGAGGGCGTGACTCTTCCAAAGTCTTCATTGGGCCGTTGTGGCCTGGTTGGTTAGGGTGTCGTTCTCGCTACCAGAAGTTAGTGAGTTCGAATCCCGGCTTAACCGAAGATCCGTTGTATTCACTGATGGTGACTGGGACACGTAGAATATGTCGAGGTCGTAATGTCCTCCATGTCTCCATTCCAAATGAACACCTCTGGGGGTGTTAGGAGCTACGTCTTGGGTCTTCTCTGGCTTCCTAGTTCTAAATTGCAAGACCCAGATGGTGCTGTCATCTATGAGCCAAATTAATAATTCCCACTCGTAGGGGAGTGAGTACTCTGTTCGAAAATGGAAGACACTCTTTCTGACTTTATATGCCCAGTCTCGGTTGGGTGGGCTTGCTTTCGCGAAGTGTCATAAGTAACTACAACACACTCCAGCTTCAACAAAAGTACATTATTAAGTAATTTGGTTTTTATTTATACTGTATGTGCACGCATATTTATGTACATACACCTAAATGGCTGCCTTGGTTAGGCGAAGTCCAGTTTAATATGTGTCTGCATGAGGGTTTATTGTACTTTGAAAAATTGGCTTTTGTCAAAGCTCCACAGGGACATCATTTACGAAATTAGTACAAAATGAAAGTAATTCTGATACAAAGTAATATTATGATTATGCATCTAAAAGTTAAGTCTTGATTAACCCTCTCGCTGCGCATCCCGCGATTTCCACGGGCAACGTAGAAGTAGCAAAATTTGCGCAACCCGCGATTACCGCGAGGATGTGTTTTTGCCGTCTATTTAAGTGTGCAACCCGCTCTTTCCCCGTTCATAGTTTCATTTCCGCTTTTCTGTATAATGTTTAATTGTTTATTTAGATGTCGACTAACAGATGGCGTTAGTTGTCCACGTTTCTGCGAAATATAAAAAGAATTTTTTTTAGCATTTTGCGCGCGCTTTTCAGAGCTGAAAGATGTCTGGCAGGAAGCGTTTCGCGAGTGATATGACCTATGTTCCTGACGATATTCCCGACACTGACAGTAGTTCTGACTCTGATTCCGAGTATATTGATGATATTTATAGCGGAACTGATGAAAATTTCTCGGATTCCTCAGTGGATAGTGATGAATCTGAAAATTCATTTTCTATTCAAAACGCCCGACAGTGGTGCAAAATTGATATGGAAAATATTCCACCAGCTCCTGCTTCATTTCCTTTTATTGGCAATCCCGGACCAAATTTCACTATGGCAGATGATGCAACTGTTTTGGATTATTTTGAACTTTTTTTTGACGATGTTATGTTGCAAATAATAGTAAAAGAGACCAACAGATACGCTCAGCAGTATATGAATAAGGCAGTTCCTAAAGAAAGATCAAGGTGGAAGAAATGGACAGATACGGATGAGAAAGAACTTAGATTATTCTTTTCCGTTTTGTTTCTCCAAGGAATTGTAAAAAAACCTAAACAAGAATATTATTGGTCCAAACGTCACATATTGCAAACACCTATTTTTCAACAAGTAATTCAGAAAGATAGATTTATTTTGCTGATGAAGTTCCTTCATTTTACAAATAACGAAGAGTTTGATAAGGATAATCATCCATGGCCAAAATTAAATAAAATTTATGACATCATGGAGCATCTTCGAAACAAATTTCGAAATCTTTATATACCAGATAAAAATCTCAGCATAGACGAGAGTTTGATGCGCTTCAAAGGCAGACTGAGCTGGAAAATGTTCATCGCGAAAAAAAGAGCAAGATTTGGCCTTAAGTTTTTTGTGGTCTGCGAAGTGGGAACTGGATATATTGCAGACTTTCTCATATACACAGGTAATGGAACTGTGTATAACCCGAAATTTGCAAATTATACAGTTTCCACTAAAATTGTTCTGCACCTGATGGACAGATTCCTGGGCCAAGGTTACTGTGTAACCATGGACAATTACTACATGTCTCCACAGTTAGCAGACATTTTAATTAAAGAAAGAACAGACTTATATGGAACTGTAAATAAGATGAGAAAAGACCTTCCTCCAAATTTTGCAAAAGAAAAAATCCCTAAAGGTGACGTCCTTGCTTACCAAAGGGGTAAAGTTATGGCTCTGAAGTGGCAAGATAAAAAGAGTGTTTTTCTTATGAGTACAGTTCATAATGCAAGTTCCCGTTTGGTGAAATGCAAATCAAAGAAAACTGTACTCAAACCAATTGTTGTTTGTGATTACAACAACACGATGGGTGGGGTTGATTTATGTGACCAAGAAATGTCATATTACCCCACCCTCAGAAAACAACAAGGGAAATATTATATAAAAATTTTCCGACAATTCATGGACCAATCACTGTGGAATGCTTATATCCTTTATAAAAAGGATAACCCATTACAAAATATAACGCTTCTAGATTTCCGTTTGCAAATTATTGAACTAAGCATTCAGAAGTATTCAGATAGAAATTCCAGTGTTCACTCTAGCAGATATAGTTCAACTCTCAATCCCATAAGGCTAACTGCTCGACATTTTGCTAGCCATATACCCCCAAATCCCATCAAGAAAGAGCCTCGTAGACAGTGTGCTGTCTGTTGTTCAAAAAAAACTGAAAGCGGAAAAAAAATTCGAAAAGAAACGCGAATTTGGTGCAAAGATTGCGAGGTCGGACTTTGCCTCGAGCCTTGTTTCGAAGTTTATCATACAAAACTTCATTTCTAATAAATGTTTTGTAAGTATTTTCCATATTTTCATTAGTATATACTTTTTACCTTTGTATTTTATAAAATAAATCATAATTTAACCAAAATTGATTTTCAAAATTTTGCTTTTATATCATTATTCTTCAATTTCAATATTCTGACAACTTTTTTCTATGATCTAATTCTATATAGAAAAAAAACTCTTTTACAAAAAATTTTTGTATATTTTAAGTCTAAAATATATGTAGATTTGAAATATGTAATAAAAAAAATACGCAATTTTTGAACCTATTTTGATAAAAAAAATACGCAGCGAGAGGGTTAAACAAATCTTCTCGTGTAAAATGGGATCTTAGAACAACAAACCAGTCATCATTGACTTGTATTTCAATTTATTTATGAAAAAGATCAAAACTATTTTTCACTTAATTTTATTTATTAAAGAGTTAAAGGATTTTGAGACTAATGTATCGTAAAGTTCCTCCCCCCCAAAAACCTCACAATCAAATTAATATAGGACAAAATTCATTTGCAGTCTCTTTTAGTAGATTATTGTTGAATTCTTTAGTATATTTAGCATATCTAGTTTTCATAGTAATCGGCTGCACCTTTTTTGTACAAATAATTGATAACTTTTTGATTGAACATGGCCAAGACAAATTTTCTCAAATATTTTACTTCTTAAAAGCACCACAAGGATTCAAGAATATTTCAGCTAGCTATTTAGGTATATTGTGCATCAAAATGAAAGTTTCCATCTTACAGCACAATGAGATACTCTCAAGAATGGGAATTTCGTCATCTTGATTCACCATAGGTAACATAATTCATAGCGTAAACTGTCTCAAATATTCATTCATGGTGCTTGTAGTGATGAGATTTGGCTGAACAACGAATTGGAAGCCCAAAAAAAAAAAAAAAACATGAAATGGACAAACAAATATTAAAACCTTGCCATACTTCACGTTTGCTATCAAATAACTGGTTTCATAAGCTTGGACGTCAGCCACCCTGTTTTGTGATCAGCGTGCCTGACTGCGTATAGCAGGGGTGGTCAAACTTTTGGGATCCGGGGTCTACATTTAAAAAATCGAAGGCGGTCTATCAATGGCAGAGCTAAATTAACATACATATTTACTATCGTTAACGAGAAAATATGGTAAATTATGTAATTTTTCTAAAAAAACTTAATATTAATATTACCAAAATAAAAATTTACTGACGAAAACAATCAAAGTATTCATATATCAACAACTGACCATCCTTTTCACTCCGTTTAGATGAAAGTTGGCACTGTATATCTGCGACAAGTTTATTATATTGTGGCTGATACGAGCTTATTGCAATGCATAAACACGAAATTAAATGTTCATCTGTTAAATAATACCAATGTTTTATTTTTGTTTTATTTTTGAAAAAGCAGATTCGCAAAGATACCTCTATCCAAAGTATGATTTCAAATATAAAATCAACTTCTAAATGTTTGGAAACGTTTCCTCAGAAATTAATTTCCAAAAAGCTAAATATGCTCTTGATTTAAGAAATATATCGCATCTTAATTTAATAATTTCTTCCTCGACCGTGACTGATGTGATATCTGTTAAATGTGCAATTTTTTCAGATACTCTATCAATGTTGACATTTTCATTAAATGGAAATACCATAAAATTGAGATTTTCTTTCAACCTAATTAAATCCGTGAATCTTCTTTCAAATTCTTCAAGCAAAACAAGTAAGTATTAAGCGAAATCTTCGAAGTCTCGGTTTGGATTATGGATGCACTCTGCCTCCATGTTTTTGAAGTTTCTCAATTCATGTTTTCTTAATTGAGATGCATACCTTTCTATATTTTTTTTAATGTTTTAATCGCGCTCATCATATCCGTTTTAGGTTTTAAATTGTAAGCCTTCAATCGTAAATCTTTGAACAGTTTGTTTTGGGTTTTGAAGCGTAGATTGCAGTAAATTTTTATTTTAAATAATTCATTGATTCTATGTCATAAATTAAATTGTTAATATCTGAGTTCATTATCGGGATGGTCGCGTGGACTACCTAAAATGTCTTCGCGGTCTACCAGTCGACCGCAGTCGACGTCTTGGCCATCCCTGGCGTATAGGGAGATTTCGGATTCGAATCTCGGTTCGGGCATGGATGTGTTTTTCCTTTCCTTGTTTGAATGGGTTGTGAATGGTTGCCTACCCTATAAACGGGTACCTATGGCATGTGTGTACTGAGGAAATCGGACTCCACACCAAATTATGGTTCAGTTGGAAAAGTGGAGCAGCGCACTCATGCTGCCAGCCTAGCACTCGACAAAAAATTTAAAAAAAAACTTTTTTTATGATTATGTCACTATTTATTCACTATAAATTGGGAACTCTAAAAAATTTAGACATAGAAGTTTCTTCTTATAAATCTTGCATATAGCAAGTTTCCCGAAATTGTTTTAGTCCTAACAAAGTCTTAGATTAACGGTATTTAGTTGTATTTGAATATCACAAATCTGACTATATATATATTTTTTTAATCAGAAATATTAGCAATGCTTGCCTCTCCCTCAATACGCGTTTTTTGACTTACATAGCTTATTTGACCAATGGATGTAGTATGTCACAGTAATATTCGATTTTTTCGGAATATTCTACATATTTTTCAATCATCGAACCCATCGTAGGATTTTCGAATTTTATGAAAACCATGATTCCCTCGTTCATGCATTAGACGCAGCCTATAATTCTTATAGATGATAAATTTATACTCTGTGCAAGCAAATTACGGGGTTAACGCATAATATGAAAGAGATAACACTTCCTATGATTACATGTATACCAATTTTTAACACTCGTTTCGTTGCATTTGTATGTTCTTATCAAACCAAGTTTCTGTTTGGCGAGATCTTTTTTTGTTTTCTCGCCAAGCAGAAACTGAGTTTCATGTTCTCGCTATCATGTTTTCAATTACCAGATTAAGCGTTAATAAAAAAAAATATTTGTTGTTTCTTTTTGTGTGTGTAAAATTAAATTATTTTATTTGTTTAAAAATATAATTATGAGAAAATAATGAATTGTAGGTGATTAATAACCATTTGCAAGAGATTATTTTATATTTCTTTTAGATAAAATAATTGTTTTGACAATTGTTTTTTATTGCTTATGATTTAGTTATTAATAAATTAAATATGCAAATTATGTATTATCCCATTAATCATTTTCAGAAAAAAATATCGCCAAGTATTTGTGTTTAACGCCTTGTTTTATATAACTTCAATGCTAAGAATTTTTGATTTCGTAAAGAAGAAAGAAAGAATATAAAAGGAATTGCCTGGCTTCTTATATAAACTCAAAGCTCAGCATTAAAATAAAAATTTTATACATTTTTATTTTAAGGGTGCATTTTAAATCTAATTACGTTCTTTCTATCCATACTGATATAAAAATTGGAATAAGAAACAAAGTTTTTGTAAAATGAACTAAAATAAAAAAAACACATTCAATTTTGCTTTGAGACACAAAATATATCTCTATTCATTGAAATTATTTGGAATTCATCGAAACTATTTTTTATTTATATTCCAATTTTCCTATCAACACGATTACAGGAATCAAAGCTAAACATTTGGATATGATAAAAATGAAAAATAAAAAACATGATCACGTGAAATAATTCAGGAGGTTAATAGTTTTTAAATTTCAACATTTGGCATTGCATCGCCATATTTGGCAATATTTTTTCTCCCAGGAAATGGTTGAAATGGAAAAGTTTCGGGTTAGTAATACGATTTTTTTATGTAGATACTACTTTTTATTTCATAAGTGAACAAAGAATTCTTATGTATCATACCCTTTATTTTTAGAATTAATATTTTATTTCTCATAACAATCATGTAACTCACCGAGTACATGTTTTCAGCCTGTTGAAACTCAATCAGTTTGTAAGACAAATAGAATGAAGGACATGACGGAATATTTATAATACCCATAATTCTTTGGGATGAATAACACGCATAACCCATGTTTCTTTTAACTTTTCTAAAGTCTCGAAATTTTTGAAAGAAATGTTTATTGTCATGCTACTTTGATATTCTAAGCAGAAATTTTCACAGAATTGAAAGAATAGCATTAAAAAATCCCCTAGAAACACAAATGAAAGCCTTTATTTTTAAAAAACATTCTCAAATAAAGAATTTTTAAACATTGATTATAATATCTCATCTAGTTATAATATTTGAAAATCTATTGCATCCTATATACAAAATTTACATATAATGTAAATAATTAACACAATTAATATATATAATATAAAATGATCACCACATTTTACTTTTTAGTTTTTTTAATATTCTGTGAATAAAAACTGTCTAAAGGAAAAAAATTTAAATGATTTCAATCAATGAAATAATTTGCGCTTCTTTTTACATTGCACAAATTAATATTTTTTGAAGTTTCCCAAACATTTGTGGAATTGTATCAAATTTTAAAACAAGCTAATAAAACATTCCCATTCTGAATTATAGTTTATATGCAAATACTGAAATTTATATAATTTTCTGGTTTTAAAACTAATTCGTTTAAATAAAATCATTTAAATTATTATACAAAATGCATCACAAAATATACTTTCAAGAATAACGATGTTTTAAAATCTCGTATATAAATAATAATCAAAGACTTTTCACTTGACAAAAAAGATTAATGAATAATTTTCGTACTTTGTATTTATGTCTCGGGTTATAAATTAAAAAAAATTAAAATAGTGAATTTATTTCTGATTCAAGTCGATAAATCGAAATAATCCGACGGTAATAGATCTGACCAAATTCACGTTGCAGAATCGTAAACGTGGAGTTTCCATAGAAACTTGAGAATTTTTGCCATTCTGCAGATAAAATTTAAGTTTTGATGTAACTTATAGAATAACGTATAAAATACTAGGTAGGATAGGTATGAATTTAGCGGTTAAAGTGGAGGTAAATTATGTTGTAAATTTAAATATTTTAATTTTGTATTTTCTGCATTTCTTAGTTCTCATGTTTTTGACTATGATTTTTAAATTGTTTTTTTTACAAAAGTTCCTATTTTTCTTCCGATTTAAATTTTAATACATTTTCATGATAATAAAAATATTAGTTATCTAGTTATATATTTAGCTTTTGACTAAGTGGAATTATTTCTTGCTAATTTTGAACCGGACTAGCAGCTAAAGAATTAGTTCTTTTTTTCAGTTTAGCAGTTCAAGTGCTCTGTTTCGGACTTGAATGTGGGTGTTAACAGATTATTTAAAACTTTAGGTAATTTTCCTTCTCTATTGCATTGATCTTTGGTAGATGTATTTCCTATCAAGATAAAAATCCAAAATAAGCTAGCTCCATTTAAAGGCGTCCTATTCCTATACAATATCATGAGCTGTTTCTTTGGTTTTATTGTCTTTTCTAATTACAAGGTCTTTTTAAAAAGTCCCATCCTATGTTGTTGTTGTTTGTTTTATCCAGTCATGCAACTAATAATTTCTTACTCTGTTCCAGGCATGGAGAGACTGGTGGTCATTTCTAATCCTTCAGATGATTTACTCTACATTTCCTTACCTTGTTAAGATAGGTCCACCTCAGAGTTTCACCAGCATGAACAGTGGTGTGAAACATCAAAAAAGATAAAGTCCACCTAGCATTGTTTGATATACTGGTTGAGGCAAGATACTCTAATAGTTCGCTAAACATACTAGAGGATCTGTTAAGAAACTATAATTACTGACAATCACCTTAGACCCGAATAGCAAAGTATCAAGGTTATGGGAGGGTCTTCGTGGCTTCTTACGAGACTGTCCTTTAAAAAAAGAAGGAGAAAGGATGTTCAGCTATTTACCATCAGCCGAGATGCCTGGTAGCTGCTGAAGTCCCAGAAACTGTGACCCATATTCGAATATTCCCTCAGGTGTAATAAATTGAAGCTGAATTGTAAACCAAAAGAACTTGTCTAATATTGGTGTGTTTATATAAATTAGTTTTATAATGTCAAATATTGTTTTTTTTTGTCTTGTGTAAGGTAGGCTGACATGGGTGCTCTGCTCCACTATTCCAACTATAATTTGGTGTGGAGTCCGACTTCTTCAGTACACACATGACAGATGTACCCGTTTTATAGGATAAGCAACCATTCACAACCCATTCATACAAAAAAAGGACTAAGACATGAGGAAGAGAAAGTGCATACATTCCGGAACCGCGGTCCAAACCCAAGACCTCCCCATCCGCAGTCAGGCACGCTGACCACCAGTCAGGATGAGCGGCAATGTCAAACATTAAACGGATAGAATGTAAACAATATCAATTTTGCTCGAAATCTTTTTCCGAAACCTTCCTGATACGATGACAAAAAAAATTGTAGCAATTCAGTCAATAAAATATTGCGTCTTAAACGATAAATTTATTTTGTTTTTTTAATTATTATAGTTGCGTTGATTTTGTTATTCAGTGGTTAACTAATTATATTCTCAAATTTAATAATATATTTCAATGCAATGAAAATTGAAAAAAAAGAACATTATTGTAAAAAGCAATATTTCATTCGTATAATCAGATAAGTAAATGGAAATCACTGACATATGAACAATACTTTAGCACTAGCGTTATTACTGTCTTGACAATATACTGTAATTAACATTTTTTTTAATCATCAAGTGCCAGCTAGGTATTAGGTACGCTCTGCTCCACTTTTTCAACTGTACCGAAATTTAATGTGAGTCCGACTTCCTCAGTACACACATGCCATAGGTACCCATTTATAGAGTAGGGAATCACTCATACAAGGAAAGGACAAAGACAGGAGAAAGAGAAAATACATCCATGCCTGAACCGGGATTTGAACCCGGGACCTCCCTATCAGACATGCTGACCATGAGTCAAGTTGCGAGTCTGTTATTCACATAAAAAAAGACATTTGTTCTGTAGGCCTTTATACTTTTTCTATAAACCATTTAATTTAACATGAAATTGGAAATTAATATTAATATAAATAAAAGTTAATGAATTTTATCGTTTTATAAAAAGAGATTTATTTTATAAAAATTCAAAATAATAGAGGAAATAATCTATGTTTCTTAAGAAATTGAGTTAGATATATATATTTTTTAATTAGTTAGTAAAAATGAAGTACATTATGTTTTCATGAGTATCATTAATTATATATTAATCAATCCTTTTTGCTAAAAGAAGAATCTCATTGGTTCAATTTTTTTGTTTTCATCGCATTGTAATGTTTCCATTGGCAGATTTCATTTGTTTCCTTTCAGCCTAAGATAAACAAGGAGCCGAAAAAGAAGATTGTAGTCATTTCCTTTGGTTGTGTGAAGTTTTGTTCGAAACATTGTCATGTCTATTATTTTCTTCGTCTGTTTGAATACTAAGAAACAGCCGAAATTAAGAGAACTGGATTTATTTTTTCTATTAGAGCTCAATTCTGATTTGATTCTTTTTTTAGAGTCAGATTTCTTGTTATTTTTTCCTTTTGGTTTTATTTAATTGTTATATTTTTCTTCACCGTCGTTATTTATTACATGAGTCGAGAAACAAATGCCACCTTAAACCTATAAACCATTTGAAGTAGCGCATACATATTATTATTTTTTTTAATTGTGGGGCACTGGGTAATTGACCTGTTGCCCACAACTAGGCCGGAAACTGCTATTCATTTAGTGTTACCTGGTTGGCACCTGTGAGCCAAGTCACGGAGGCTAGTAGCATTGCCCACGTCACACCTCCATAAAAATCCGTTTATAGGGTAGGCCCCAATTATCCATCATCTCAGAAGAAGAAAGTACAAAGATACACAAAGATAGAGAAAAAGGCAACGTCCATGCCTAAACCGAGATTCAGACCCGGGACCAACAGACAGGAACGCTAATCATTCAACCTCCCTATTATCTGTCTCGCATAAAGTGACCGAAAAGCTTAGGAATCCTTTTATAAAACACTAATGTGTGTAAGCCTAGTAATCAACACCTAACTGTGTAGAAAGTAATTTTAAAAGATTAAGTGGAAGTAAAGCACACGCAGCTAAATCAGGAAAATTTAACGAAGACTCTTCTTGAAAACCAGATTTGGTTTGGTTTCCTAATCAATTGGCTTTCCCTTAAACGGGTACCTATGGCATGAGTGTACTGAGGAAATCGGACTCCACTGATAATTATGGTTTAGTTGGAAAAAAAGTGGAGCAGCGCTTTCCATAAATTCAGACTTGCTGGCACTCAACAAAAAAAAAATGTTTTAGTTGCCAGATTATACTAACTTATTTTCTCAGTTGCTTCTCCCTTAAAATTAATATCATTTGGTTTCTAGAAATATCCTCGCACCAAAATTGACATCTGACTATAACCATGTAACTTAAGATTTTTTGCAAATGTAGTCCTGATCTATATTCAAGAAATTGATATTTCAGATATTCAAACTTAGATAATTTTAAAATCATTTTTAGAAAAATTATAATGGAATAATAATAATCATGTAACAATACTCCATCTAATACACACTTTGAATACTTCATTCGATAGCTGTTTCTTTAAGTACAAACTATCACATTTAAGTTCGCACATTTAAATCACAAGCTTGTACAAGCGAAATAAATAAAATTTCACAAACAACAGAATAGGATATTCGGTAAACTCTGCAGAACTTTTCCGGATACGTGATTTCTGAATTCATTTCCAAATGGGATTTCTATTGGTATCCATTGAGAACTTCCTGGAAACGCTCGAAATTGTTAGTTTGAATTAAATGTGTTTTCAAAGATTTAAAGCTCAAAATTTCGTTACAAATATGTGAGATCGATTAAATGCAGCGCGTAGATTTATTTGATTTATCTTAGTTGAATTATTTATGTGTATTTTATCGCAAATTAGGAACGCTCTTCTAATATTTATCACTTTAGAGATAACACTGTTGGGTTATCTCTGTTTCCAGCACACTTCCTCATTAAGGAAAATGCTTCTAAATAACTTAATCACTGTCTTAGAAATCAATCGATAATCGTTGCAGATGTATTGTATTCGCGTTTTCAACCTGGAAATTGTTGTACAGATTGTCGCGTCATAATTTTAAACACATTCCAAAGTACCATAGTCTAGGAATTTATTTAAATGTAATGTATAAATAGATTTATGACAATAAAATTAAAAA
>JAPDSC010110214.1:9896-44910 GCA_026290005.1 Latrodectus geometricus | reverse complement strand
ATATATATATATATATATATATATATATATATATATATATATATAGGTAAAACACTCTATGAAATATATATATATTTCAAAGAGTGTTTTACCTAACAACATTGCCCAAGACATAGTTCTTTTTCTTCTGGTGACTTTTTATTTTTCCTTTCACGAGAAATAAAACCATCTTTTTGTGAACTATTACTAAGTATGGTTGTAATGATTTACAAGATATTTGTTTAATAGTTTTTCTTTCATCACTATTTCATAGTGGAATTTTAGTCTTGGAACGTAGTACATGGTGCATCATTTAGCTGCGTTCTCTAAAAATCTGATTCTTCTGAAAACCATAATGTTGAAATGGGCTATGAAATTAATTTTCTGAAGTTTGAAACTAATTTTCCGCAGTTTAAATTATGAAATTATTTAACCGCCGATCAAAATCTTGATATGTTTGACTAAAATAATTATCTAGAAATAGGCACCATAAAACAAATATTAGGTTGGGGGAAATAAAAGTTTATTATTTTTGCAGTCGATGGTTATTATGATCGATCAAACAACTTCAGATTTATGGTCGTTCGAAAGGTGACGCTTTAGACTAAAAACTCTTATACTTTTTTCTGTTTTTTTCATTCAGTTGTACCGGGTGTTAAAAATGGAAGTCAACAAAGAAAAAATTCGGAACATTTTGCATTTTTTTTTT
This sequence comes from Latrodectus geometricus, assembly GCA_026290005.1. Taxonomy (NCBI): domain Eukaryota; kingdom Metazoa; phylum Arthropoda; class Arachnida; order Araneae; family Theridiidae; genus Latrodectus; species Latrodectus geometricus. The sequence continues at coordinate 44,222 of JAPDSC010110214.1, read as the reverse complement.
TTTTTTTTTTATAAATTTGAAAATGCAAGTGAAACTGTGGGCGGTCCTTATGATCTCGATAATGTAACAATCGATTATGTAAAATATCAGTTTAGTCAATTCCTTTCAACTATATTTCATAATGAAAATGTACTTTACACAGGTAGGCCCATAAACGAAAATGTGGATAAAATATTTGAAATAATCGATGTTTGCCGCCCTGTTGATCAGTCGCAGCATCACATGGAAGCTAAAGATCTACCATAAAACAATTTTAAACTGTATGAACAAAGCGAAATATATTAAATGAAGCCTTGAAGTTCACATAAAAATAATGAATTTCTTTTGTCCCAACCTAATATTTATTTGGCAGTCAACAAACGAAACAACAAAAAGGAAATAAATATTTAATCAGAAAAATCCTGGATATAAGAAGCCGAACTATAATCCGAATGATTATCATTTCTGTTTCCAACTTAACAGTTCGTGAATTCGATTCCCACCTCGGTCGTGAATATTTGTATTGGTTCCAAACTCATTTGAATTTGTGGGTCTGACTCTAATTAGACATCGAGGGTAAAAATTTAGCATTGTAAGTAAACAAGCCTCCACATTTATAACGTGTTATCAATCTGATATTATGAATAACATTCAGATCTATCTCAAAAGAATTTTAGGTTTCAATTCTAAAAATCTTAACACTTACAAAGTGCTGCGTACTTTCTGATTGCCTTCAAAGAATTTTACTTAAGATAAAAATATTTTTTTATCGATTCCGTAGCTGAAATATTACTTTAACATTAGATTATTCCTGTATTAAGTTTCCGGAAAACTTTTTCTGTAGATTGAAACCATTGAATCAGCTCACTATTTTGATTTCCTTGTTAAGTAACGTGGTCGACACCTGAGTAAGCTTCTTTCGTCCCTTTGCTCCGTCAAGACTGACTGAGGGTTGGCCACAATGGAATTATTAATTTAAGTATAAGCTTTATCATAGTATCCTACAGCTTAGTGTTAGATAGCGAACCCACAACCATCCGGAAGCATAAGCTACGTTTTTCTCCCCCCCCCCCTCATGCCATGACAGTCCGTCTTCTTCGGAGAAGAAGGTTGTGGGTTCGATCTCACTTATCGCGTTTATTGAATAATAAAAGGTGGCTAATATATATTTCACTTTCTGACTACACATCTGTCAGAGTGAGTAAATGAGAGTTTTCCAGGTTTTCTTCCTTGACCTATGTGAATAAAACTTTCTCTACACGACAGGTTCTCCCAGGAAGCTATGCGCGGGGGATGTCCAAGTGTGTAACACCACTTGGGGGTTGGGCTACTCATAACTTGAAAAAAATTAAAATGCAATTTTTTTTATTAGCTTTTTGTTAATATTTACAAAATGAATTTTTACTTTGAAACTCTATATTTATTGTGAATTAGCAAACATAAATAGGATTATCAGTTATTTCATTCTTACAATTGTTTTGTTTTTTCCGATGGTGGACACTGGGTGATTGACCCTTCGCCACAAAAAGGTCAGAAATTCCTAATCATTTAGCCGGTGGGCACCTGTGAACCAAGTCACGGAGACGTGTAGCATTACCCACGTTACACCACTACAAACCCGTTTATAGGGCGGGCCCCATTCATACATAATCTCAGGAGAAAGGACTAAGCAACACAGAGAAAGAAAACGTCCCTACGTTAACCAGTATTCGAACCCGGGACCAACAGCCTAGTAATCAGGAACACTAACCATTCAGCCATCGGCCGTCTTTCTTACAATTGTTTTCCAATTTAAACCAAAATTATTTTAAAGCATGGACTTGCAATTTTTAAATTGGGATTTGATTTCAATGTTTTTGAGATTTAGAGCATAGAGAAATCAAAAACAATTAATTACAGAACATAGAGAAATTAAACTAAAATTAGAATGGAAAAGAAAAAAATGACCTGGTAAACATAGAGAAAATAATACCAGCTCTAGAGACGACTCATCATTCACTTAGTCGTGGCTCGATATGACAAAGCTGTTTTAACAGTTTCCAACGGCAGATATGGCTTGTCAAATACGAAACGCAGTGCAATAATTTTGGGTATATACCACATTTTTTTAACTTTTTGATTTTGAGATAATGTTATTTTTGAATTTTTTACATTTTAAGTACATGATAACGAAATGGTATACATCAAACATTGTATTTTATTTAACAATAATTTTATTATGTTTAGGATTTAACTTTATAGCATCAATTAGCAATAAATAAAAAATTAAATATATGACTGATTCGTTAAAAAAATCTAAAATGATGTATTCTCTTTTATTTAAATTTTGTCATGCATCTGCTTGTTTAAATTAAACAAAAGCAAGAATACATTAATAACCAATTTGTAATATAAAGAAGAATGAAACTTTCGTTTTCAATAAATTAAATTAAATGCTTGTCACGCAAAACAGAAATTTTCTCTAGGTTAAAAATGTTGCTCAATTCAACATTTTACAAAGACGCATGCAACAGTGTAGCTTTGAACGAACATTTTAATGAAATCTTGACATTGTTAATAACAGGAATTCTTTCGAAACACAAGAGCAATAATCCCGCCAGAATTCCCCGAGTAGCGAACGCGGCGACAAAGCCTTGGAGACTGCGTTTAATCACTGTTCCAGGTAAAAAACCGTTGTCCCAATTCCATTACCCTCTGAGCACGGAATTATCAGCGCCATTTCAAGATATCCACACCTTTCACCGTCCAAAGATTAATAAATTAAGAAGCTACGGAAAGGACATGCTCAGATGGAAAGCGATTACTGACTGGCTGCCAGCGGCCGCCGTTTGTGAGCATTCGAAGGCTATCATGGCGCTTTGCAACTCTCCACCAATAGCAAGGCAATGTCAAAAGCCACGCACGTTTGTAGCCGGATGTGACGTCTTCACCAACTAACCTCCGCCCTTGCGCAGCTGGCTGTGCGCAACAGATTGCTCTTTGGTGTCAGGGTTCCAGGAATGAATGGTTAATCGCCTTTTCAATTCGATCCGATTTCCGAGAAAGAGTTTTGTTTACTTCAGGGTTTCAATGAAAAATCAAAGGCACTGTTTACAATCAGTGAGCCACAAAAAGTGCGTAAATATTTCTCAGAATATTTGTCACCATCGCTGAAATCACAAATATATTATAGAATTCAATTTTTAGGAGATTATTTGATGTATTCGTCATTAGAAAGGTTTGTTTACAAAAATCGAGAGCTATGACATTCTTATATTATAGTTCCAATGAATTTTGTTTTATAAGTTAAAAAGAACTTTCTTTAATTTTTATTATATGCTTTTCATGATTCATAGATATTTTGTATACATCATTCATTTTATATTTATTTCATCATATTATTTTCAAGAGCTTGGAAAATATAAGAATTAATTTATGTATTATATAAACTAATTCTTAAATTTTACAATTTTTGTAAAACATTATGTAATACAAAATAATTTCTTTATTACATAATAATTATGTAACTAAAATAATTTATGTATTATATAAGTTTTTAATTTCTTTCTAAAATATTAGATCCAATAACAAGAAAATTATGTTTAGAAGAAAATTTGTCTTTAAAAATGTTCAAGATTTAAGCATACAAACTCAAAAAACAATGTTTATTGATTTTCTTTGTTATTAATAAACTAGGAAATGCTGAAAAGAATAAATTTCATGAAAAATAATTTACTTAAAAATTATAAATTTTGTACTAAAAACATTGTATTTTGTATTATCAAAAATTTTAGAATGCATAAGAAATATAACTTAAAAAATGCCCTTAATGTTCTAGTGATACAGTTTGTAGTTTTGATACTTTAGTATACATTCAAATATAAAAATATCATAAAGCTTTTTAATAAAAAATATTATTTTTTATTAAAAATAATATTTTTAATAATAATATATATAAAAGTGTTATTGATTTGAAATAAAATTTGAATGTATGGATAACTATATATAATTAATTTCAGTACATAATAATCATCTTGTATAATTTGCTATAAATGGCACAATTTTCATCATCGAAAATATGAACAGGTGTTTGTATATTCATTGTGTTACATTTTAACCAATGCTAATTTTTTATTAAGATTTTTTATATTATAATTTTACCATTTTATAATTTTCTGTAATTCTTTATTGGCTTTAGAAATTCGAATATTAACTTAACTTCCTTACCATAATATAAAAAACTGAAAATATTCATTTCCATATTTAAAAGAAATTTTAGATCATTTTCATACGTAGATAATCCTTTTAATTTTTATAAGGGCAGAAACATATATTTATTGTTTGTAACTAAGAAAGAAAACCCAAATTTTTGTTTACATTGTTAATTGATCAAGATAATTGCCTCGACTTTCAAAAAATAAGTAATTTCATTTTCATCTTTTCTGCAATAATTAATAAAAGAGTATGATTTAAAATAATAATTTGAAATTTACTATTTTCCTTTGTAACATCACGCATAAAATAATTATATTTATAAATATTGTGTTGTTTGTTACATACAAAAACATATTCACATGTATACATGTGCGCATGTTTATGTATCAATTACAGTTGTGTTTTAAGTATTAAATTTAAAAAAATACGGAATGTTGCATTAGAAATATTTAAATGAAAATAAAATTTCGAAAAACTTACTAATCTCTGAGAGTTATTTATGAAAATAAAGCGAATTTTTCTAACGTTTAACTTGTAACTATTGTAGTTAGTTTTACGGGAGATTTTGCAAATAATAATAAAAATTAAAAGAAAGTAAAAGAACAGAATTAAAATTCATTAATTAAAATAGTTTTATCTTTTTTTCTGAACTTTTAACGATAATTATTTCTTTTTTAATAATTTATGAATATACAATATGGGATAAGAAATTCCTGTAAGCAATGAAAGAATATATAAATTCGAACAGCATTTTATACATCCTTTCGTATTTTATAAATAGCATTCGGTTTTAAAAAATCCTCCTTAAATTAAGATTTATAATTCTAAGTTTTTAAAATAACATGATTAAAAATATTTATTTAATAAATTGTTTTGTTTGAGCTTGTTTAATTTTCAGTGATTTATGTAAAATAAGTACTGGAAAAAAACTTTTTTTTTTGCTATAACAGTTATTTTTCAGGTAATTACAGTTAAATTTATCCATGCTAATAATTATTTTTAATGATGTGACTGTTATTAATGAGATAACATTTTTTAGATTTTAAAAATTACTCATTTTCATTAGGTTGACAAGTCTTTTTCATTGACATTTATTTTAAGCTAATTTTGAATTCTTATTTATTTAATTTTCTTTGAATTGTTTACGTGTTACGTAATATTTTTAAAAACAATTTCATATGTAAGTAATAATTTTATTATAGGTCTTATTTTTTATTACAAATGAGTATCTATAAAAATACTCAATACGCACAAGTATGTATTGAAATACTCATTACATCTCTACCTTTCGCATGATTGTATTTGAACTTTTCTCAATAAGTAAGATACTTGTCTGTCAAAAATATATTATACATTTTAAAATAAAACCTATCAAAAAATGAATAATAGAATGGTTTGATTAATCTACTTTTGTAAAACTTAAAAATTAATCATATTGCGATTATATGATTAATATACATACTATTATTATACATAATATTATTTTATTCAATAATTTATTTTACTTATAAATATGTGAAAGAAAAAAATGGTAGAATATTCATCTTTCAATAATTTTATTATTTTTTAAAAATTTATATTTGGATGTTACGAGGTAACAAATATAGCAATAATTTTAATTAAAAAAAAATCAAATTATATTAACAAGTGATTGTAAATTATTTAATATATTTTGGCAACAAGATAAAAAATAAGGAAAAATAATGCGAATATTTTCGACTACAGAGCTGGATGTTATCTTTGTGAAGAAGTTTAATTGTTATAATAGAATTTTTCTAAAATTACTTAAGAATATTTATGGGGGGGGGGGGCACTGTATCCACAAGTGGTAAGATTATACTCTTCAAAATATAAAGTCTCGCCTTTGATCTCAGACGCAACTTAAATCTGAAACAACAAATTTAGGTATTGTGTTTCTGTTTATTGCGTACAAATCGATAGAGTTGAAGGTTTAGAAACTTTCCGGGTTTTCTCCCTTGAAACACCACAATGCGGCCCATAACATGAAAATATATCCTGGAAATCTATAATACAAGGTAGATTATAAAAGATGCCATCAATAATCTTTAGTCGTATCTATTGTGCAGTATTAAATAATCTTCTTTTGTTCAAAGATGTATTGAGTAAATTAACATCACAGCATTATGTACGACGTTCATTGATAAAACAGTTTTAACAATATTGAAAAAAATGATAAGATTTCGAACAATTTCTGATTAAAATATCAATTAAGCTAGTTTATAAATGAATAGCTTAGTAAAAATTACATTCCCTTTCAACAAAACATCTTAATTAACCTGAGACACGTTAATTAAACTGCAAATTTCAATGGAAGCCACTTGGTTTATTTAAATAAAAATTTTTCAATGGAATCAGAAAAAAAGCACTTTCTCCTTCATTGTGTTCGTAGCTTTGAAGCCCGATCTAACTCTTTGCACCCTCAATTCCGCAATAACTTCAAGAATGAACGAAATATTCGGAAAGAATGCGAAAAATGCAGCAGCCTGGCGTAGATAGCAACTTGTTGCTATGCTGGACCTCGAAAGTAAACTACTACCAACTGGCGACCGGTTTTGGCGACGTGATTTTCCCTTTCACCCGTTGGCAAATGACGCAAAGCAGCTTGGCGACACGCGGGATGGCAACCCTATTCGACGTTGTAGAGATTCTTTGCCTCATACTTGGCATACCAAGGAGCGAGTTTGAGTTGGATTACAGGCTTCCCCGAAAAACGTGCTTGAATATTTGATCAAACAATATTCGTCGCCGGAACGCTTCCTTTCTTTATTTATCGGTAAGTACTGTTTTTGGTGTGTATTGATCCTAATGGCGTAGGACAGATATACAAAGTGAGTGCTTGAATCTGGAATATTCGAAACGAAGCAGCGGACGTCCTGTGAGCTTTTCGCATCTTTGGCATAGTTGTCGTGCTTTTGCTAACTTCCGCTTTAGACGTCAGAGGGGCGGCTCGATTGGGCTAGTCGAACAAACTCTCGCACCCAGACTCTTCATTTTCGAACTAGTGGCCCTTTTGTTTTAGGGTTTTGGGAGTATTTAGCCAGCGAAATCATATCGTTCGCGCGAAATGGGTTAGTAGTTGTGTTGGCTTATTTTATTTTTTTACAAAGTGGCGATGAAACGCACGGAATTTCTTGGCGTTGTGTAATCTACCGCTGACGACAAAAGGGAATCGTTGTGACTCATGCAAGTTATTGCTATCTCCTTGTGTTTGTGCACGTTGGCGATTAAAGCAACCTCTCTTTGGAACGAATTGGCTGACGTTTATCTTGTTTTTGTTTTTATTATCTAGCTATACGTATGCATATACACACACCTGCGAATAAACAATGAGTTGGATTTCTTATTGTTAGGCAAATTATAATTCCTTGATATAAGTGATCATTTTCGCCTCGGTTATTGTTTGCTACTAAATTTCCTAGCAGTTTTTTTTTTTTTAAATTTTAAATGAACGTTATTCTAGTAGAGTTAAAATCTGTTGCCCGACAGATAAAAACCATAATATCTATTGGCGAATATAAAATAAAAATTTAATGCAGGCAGATAATAGATATCACTAATTAGTTTTATTTAATTGGTATTTACAGGATTTATAATTTTACAGGAGTATATTTTCTAATTCTTTTTATGAAAATTTAAAATTTCCTTTTTGCTGATTTCGAAAATAGGTACGGTAATTGTGAACCTTATTATTATTGTACTTAAAAAGTATAACTTGATCATTTCTTTTTATAAAAGAACCTCAATGTCAATCATATTTGTTACACAAATAAATTTCGTAAAAAAAAATTAAGATTTTGATAAATTTGGATAGATGGAATCAAAATAACTACCTGAGAGTGACCAGCTGCCTAATGAGATATATGTACTTTGAGGTTTAATTCAAAATAACTGCTTGTATACCATGTCAGCAAAATTGGCCACTATATTAATTTCCTTTTTAATAATATTGAAAATTTCTTTTTTATTATCAGCAATAAATAAATTGATGCTATTGATTCACCTTCTAATTGTTTTTTTAATGGTATTACATCTATTAACAAAAAAAGGACAATGATCAAACACTATAAATTATAGTTTTCATCAAATATCGATATGAAACAAATATATTTTAATGAGAGGAAAAAAATTCTACAAGTTGACACAGCATGACTTATAAGTCAGATTGTGAAATAGACAGAAATATTTTTACATTTTACACGTTTTGATGTTAGAAGTCGGTTTTATGAGTTCGTTTTCGGCCATGATTCATGCCACTTCTTACAAATGAAATCGGTGAGTGAAGAATTCTTGTTATCCGTACTAGCCAGACAGACGCACCTGGCGGTAGGGGCAAGGGCATCCATTGTGTCGTACCTTTAGGGGTCAAAACCAGTTTGGGGGTTTGTGCAGCCAGTTTTAAGAATCGATTTTGTGCAGTGATTTCTTTAGTGTCTTAACCTTTCGAAAATAAATGTGTTAAAAAGAATATTTCAACATCTTTAATATACATATCGCACTATTATTTTTATAGTTAAAGGTAAAAAGTATGAATTTGTTCCATGAGCTTATTAAACTAATTTTTTTAAGCTTCTATTAGCTTTATGAAATTTTTATTTAAAAAATCTGATTTAAAAAGATTAAACCTTAAAATGACTTTCTTTATCAATACTTTAGTCCCCCATTGGCATTAAGGGCCTGCAAACCCTTAAGGGATTATGCTTTATTGTTAAGCCCGTAATTACCAACGTTTTTGCTCTCATCCTGATAAAGATTCAGTTAAAACTTAGACATTTTGTTTGGTGTAGTTCTTAAAATGATAAATTACAAATCTTAGTACCTTAATTAAAAAAATTTTAGATTTCCTTTATTTATTTTTAATTATTAGTTTATCTTGCAGATACAGCTACAAAAAAATATCCCTTTCTCAAATTTAATTTAGGAGTTATCTTTTTAGAGTAATATAATTTGATATAATTTTTTTGTATACTTTGCAATATAATGTTTTTTTTAATTTTGTGATTTTTATCATGATTATTTTTATGCTCATTAATTATGCGTTATTACTTTGTTTCTTCTTCCATTAGTTATTTATACAAAAAAAAAAAATTAATTTTTTGGTGAAAATTTTACCTTGATATTCTGATGAATCATCAAAATAAAATTTTAATTTTGATCTTTATTTTTGATGACTATTATTTTTGTATTTATTTTGATCTTTATTTTCTATCCCTATAAAGTGTAGAAATATTTAGATTGATGTCCTTAAATGTTTGGTATTCCAATGCTAATTTTAAAAAATTCAAATTTTTGTCAAATTTTTTTTTTTTTTTTTTTTTTTAAATTTAGGTAGATATACTGACAGTCTTTCTATTTATTAGCCTTTACTTAACTCGGATTCGATTGTGTTATTACATGATTATATACTTATTAAGAAAAAAAAATTACATTGTTACTCCCCCCCCCTTTTTTTTTCAAATCTGTTACTCTAGAAGATATATTGTGAGTTTAATTTCTTACCAAGCATTTATCAAATATTGATGCTTGCATGATAACTAGGAAGGGGAAAATCAGGCAAACATACTTTTGACCATCTATTTCAAAAGGCCTATAAACAGGGAAGAGATTAAAATATGCAGCTTCGAATTTTGAGAGGGCTGAGAATAAGTTTTTACTTTTATTTGCTAGCTCTTAATATATTTGATTGTCTTTTGTTGTTGTTTCTTTATTATATATTATTAAGTTCACAAATGAGTATTAACTGTTGGTATTATTTCTTAAGTAGTTGAATGACATTCTAATTTCAATGTAAATTCATCAAATAGTCTTTATATTTCTACCAATTATCTAATTACAAATTAATTTCTGACTTATTAATTGTGTGGTATTATTTAAGGGATAAAAGTAAAAAATACCATAAATAATAGAGTTAGTTTAGCTTTTTAAATAAAATCTTAAAAACATCAATATAATGTTTGTTACTTTAGTATTCAGATATTTAAATGAAATATTCAGTAAATATTTGTTTTGCTTTTTAATAAATAAAAATGCACAATATTCTATTTTCCATTTAAAAATTTTTTAAGATTTTCATATTTTAATTTGCCATAAGCAGCATTTAATAATTATTTATAAATAACATTTCTATTTAGTTCATTAACTGAAATTCGATAAATATATATATATATAAATACATAGATAACATTAATTTTTTAAGTACATAGTTATTTCAATAAAGACAAAAATATTTTGTAACTCTTTATATCATTTGATAAGGAATGTGAATTTCTGTTTTATAATTTTAAAAAATTAAGAAATATTATATTTAATTCTCATTAAAATTAGTTCTTAGTTTCAACAAGGAGTTATTTTAACAAACATAAATTAAATAATTAGATCCTTTAAAAATAATCTGTTGTTTCACAACTGTTTATTATGATAAGTTATAATTCCATGACATAAGCTTAAACAAAGCTTGTTAAAAGTGTCTGCGTCCGCTTTAACTAAAATTTTAATATTTGCTTTGATATTACAAATGAATTTAGTTATATTTGTAAATAAGTTAATTGTAGAATAGATTAAGGTTAACTCTATATTATTTAAATCAGTGGATATTTTCAATATGATATTTACTGTGTTAATGATCAGTTTGGATAATAGTAACTTATTTTTATCTTTCTTTCTTGTTGAATTAAAACGTATGAAATAAGTTTAAAATAGGAATATGAATGGTGGAATTTTAATTTTGTAGTTTTCCTAATCAGTTTTAATTAAAAATTTATTAAGTATTTTATAAAAATCATTTTTATGACATAAAAATTTTAAATATTTTGAAATTCATTATATTATTATTTTACTATTGACAAAAATTTTATTAAAAAAATTTTTGCATTCATTTTTAATTTCATCCATTTTAAAATGTAACTGTAACGTACAAGATTGACTCCAATATATTTTTCAGTTGTGTTACTGGATAAAAAAAATTTTTTTTTTTTTTTATCATCTAAACAATATAATTTTACATTTCTACATAAGCTATAATATTTACAATTTATTAATCAGACTCAATCTATGAAATCTAAATTGATTGTGTAAAATTTTTTGTTAATGTGTGATCTCTATGTCCAATTTGTATCTTAGGAATTATCAATCTCTGAACGTAATTTTCTGAAAATATTGAAAAAACTCTGAGTGTAACTCATAATGCATTCAAATTCACTGACTGTGAAGTCTTTATATTTTGAACACAATTCTTTTAAATATATTTTGATTCTAATACATCCCTAATTAAATCAAATTCTAAATATAGTCTTAATTATTATTTAACTCTGAACAAATTATTTTTAATTTGGAAAACATTCCTAGAATTCTGAGTCATTTACTATGCATATTAATTTTGTAAATATATCTAGATATTGTCAGATTTCGAACATAACTTTTTGCAATGAGTATCTAAGTTGTTAAGGCATTTCTTAACATTATAAATATCTGAACAGAATTATTCAGTGTTCCCCCATCTTCAAAAGTTTTTTTAAATTTCAACAAAAATTTTATTTTCAAATTGAATTTTTGATGCATAAAATCACTGATATCCTTATCTTATTATCTCTTGATGAAATAAAATTCTAGAAAAATAATTTTGAATCCATGACGTTTTTTCCCATGATGCCTTGATAAATTCATTGGCTTGAACTTCGATCTGATCTTTAACCTGCTAACGCCCGCTCATCCTTCAAGAAGACAGTGAAAAAGATTTCTCATTTTGTTTCTATTTATATCTCCCCCCTCCTCGATTTGTCTGCTTCACGCCGACTTTGATAAAATAAAAATTACAGCGCTACTTGTAAAATCGTAATGATGAATTACAGATAACTTTTTCAAGTAATTGGAATTGAGCTACTCCAAAATAATTTGTGTTCTCAATAAAATAACTACCAGATTTTATAAAAATGTTAGGTATTAACAAAATTTGATGGAATCACAAAATAAAATTTAAAAATTGTTATTTTAGTAAAAATAGCATTCTATTGTTAAATATAGATATTTAAAAAGAGAGTAACTATTTTATTGTGAGTACCGCCAAATTGTTAATTTTTATTTCATTTTTTCTTGTATCGTGCTTGCATGTTATATTTTTTTATTACCACCTCGTTATTCATTTTGTGATACTGTATACCCTGACTGCTTTTTGTAATTGCATCGTTAGGCATTTACCAACGCAATCACTGTATTTACCTGTGACTACTCCGCATTGCGACTACTCCGCATTTGTTAAATCACACGCAAAGTAGCGTTTCGGCCAGAATTCGGGATTGAAAATGGGGTTTTATGAATGGCTCGGTGTTTTTATTTTTTTATTCGTATTAGCGGTGAAATATAACTCTGAATTTCGAACCTGAATATTCTGAAGCGTCGCCAAAATCACTTCCTTCATTAAAAATAATTAGCAATTTTTATAGGTAATTATGATAGTCTCTGTTAATCAAGAAAAAGTAATTGAAATCGGATACAAAATAAATTTCTTTTATTAGAAAGAATGAAGTAAATGGGTGTTTTATGCAGCTTCGCTTGTCAATTTTCTTTGGTGGTCTTGTGAAATTAACTGTCAGACTTAAATATATATGTATATATATTATAATGAAATTGTTGTATGATGTCACATTTTGATCCTCTTGTTTTTTTGGAAATATTCGTTGATCAGGATTTAATCAAAAACTCATCTGCAAATTTGAAGATTCTATTGTTATACTGATATTATGGAATTAGATAGACTATTGTGTCGATTTCTGATCTGCTTGGATTATTGCGAGTATTTATTGACCAGGATTTACCGCGAACTTTCTTCTGCGAAATGAAAACGTAACTTAAAAATCTTAGTGAAGTCAATGTTACATGGGATTTTTTTTTTTTTTTTTTAATTCCAGCTATAATAACGTTTCTATATTTTAATCATTAACATATTCATATTTAAAATATTTGAAGACCGACTATGAAATCGTTCTTATACTAAAGATTTCGATTTTAGTTCTCCCTTATTTAATTTAAACTATTTCGGATTCGAATATCCAATATTCATGTATTCATATTCTTAAAAGCTCAAACAATTGGAAATTCCGCTGCTAGATTTCATTGTTGTTCATGAAACTGGAATTTTTTTTGTTTTTTTTCCCCAAGCTTAGCGGTGTGTTAAATAGATGTAATCGGCCGTTGCGCTTCGTTGCCAATTACTCCCTTAACATAATTTAGCAACTTGCCTAGTTGACCAATAAATCTGTCTAGTGATAATCAGATTTGACTGACACATTAGGTTTCTAACGGCTTTATCAATACTTATAAAGCTAGCAAATAAATGATAGTTTTGAAAAGGCTACATTTTCAAAAATATTCACATGAAAAGAACCACAAACTCACCAGTTTATACATCCTTTGCAAATATTCATCGTGTGCCCTCTTTGGTGAGCAGACACATCTAAGCTATAATCGAACTCTTTCCATACATTTTGTAACATACAATTGTTTTGAATAACTCAGAATTATTAAAAAATTACATTATTTAGAGAAATAATCATTACACAATAGTTTCATTTCGATACCTATACACAAATTTTATGTCAACAGAAGTCATCTTTTTGTGTAAGCGTTTTGTCGTGATCTCCAATATTCAAAATATTCTGTAGCATATTCGATGGTTGGCTATGTTGAACAATAAAATGAAGAATTTCCGATTCGCGCGCGCGTAAAATTTGTTTCTGCAGTTATTAAGATTTGTACATTTATAAATTGTATTAATCATTTTTATTGTTTTTCTCAGATAAGCAACCGTATTTTTTTTTTAAAAAAATGATTGTTTATGATAAAATAATTGATTTGTCAGAATACAATTTTTCTTCAGATTTTGTCACTCAAATGTATTTTTATTTTTTTTTTTTTATAAAAAAAAACCCTTTTCTTGAATTTGCTCTAATCGATTTGTTGAAAAATGTTTTATTGTATTACATTTTTATTCTACTGAATATTTAAAGTATCTTCTACATGAATCTTCTGTAATTTAATTTCGGATAAATTTTTCGATATTTTGTATTTTTTGAGAAAAATCATTTTACCTATTTTAATTTTATTTCCTTATAAATCTTTTCTATTGTCAAAATCGCCAAAAAGTGTTTCTGCTTTATGAATTTTTTCTGATTCCAATTTATTTTCTGTAACCTTAGTCGTAGCAAAATATTTCATTACGCTTTTTTACTACTACTTTATAAAAGTCTCTTTTCTTCTGAAGCCAAAATCACTAATAAAATATTGCTATCGCGAATTCTTCGATTTTTTTTTTTTTTTTGAATAGCAGACGATATTTATTTTCTTATGAACTTTTGCAACAGAAGTCGCTGAAAAGTATTTCACTATAACGATTTATTTTCTTTTTTAATTCTCTGATGTAAGACAATCTGGAAGGGAAGTCGAATGTAAATGCGAAGAGATAACAGCGCTCGGTTGTGTGACAGTAGTGCAACAGGCGGTTTGGATCCAAAACGCTCCGAGGAAAGGATAAAAGTCGTTCTAAAACCGCGATTGTGAGGAGAACCCAAGCGAAACCCGCGCCGTCACGCTTTTATGATACCTGCGCTTTCTCTGTCTCTAAAACCATTTTTGGCCTGCCTCTGGAATTGGAGGTCAACGCAGCGTCGCATTTCGCTAAATAGTCGGACATAATTAAGAACGCTACCCTTTTAAAAGATTAAAATAAATAATTACGGACAAATTAAGTAGTTATGTTTTGTAAGATTTGCACCAGATAAAAGCATTGGCGTGATCTTTTTTAAGCGATGTTAATGAAGTAGAGTAGAATGTTTTTTCAAAACGATTATTTAACGAAATTCTGAAATTCCCCTATTATTAAAATATATTTAAAATAATAACTGTACCCACATAGATTAAACAGTCATATGTATACGGGTATTTGTTGTTTAGAATATACACTGAAAAAATAGTTTGATGTGATGTTCTTTTTCAAGACGTAAATGACTTAAAATAGAATAGGTTGGGTTTTGTGGCGCAAGGTCCAAAAAGGACAAGCTGCGCCAATTCAAATAGAATGAGAGAGAGAGAGAGAGAGAGAGTGAACTTATTATAATTTTTTAAAACGACTCAATCGAAATCCCAAGGACGGTCGCAATCAAAGAACATAAATTCCTTTAAAAAATTATTAAAAATATAACTGATATGGTTGATTTCAAGGTATGAAGCAAAATAGATCAATCCTATTTTTTGAAACATCTAATTAGCGATATCTCACACACAGTTTTCGATAAATAAACAGTTTTAAAACGATAACACGTAGCGTAAGCTGCTGAACTTTTGAAATTTATGTTATTTAGGATTTGCATCTCACAAAAACGAGCCTCGGTGGTTGACTTAAAATAAAATGTTGTAATAATTTTTTAAATTTATATTTTTTATTCTATGGCGTATGGAAGGTAGAACGTCCTATTGAAAAATGCTTATAATACTTAGAAAAGCATTTGACATTATTACTGCGGATACCCGGAATTTCGTTAGTGATTTAGAAATGGTTGTGTAGTTTATTCTGTTGACATGTGTGAGTAATTTTCAAAAACTATGGAAACAAAGAAAGAGCATTAATAAAACTAATTTCAATTTCCCTATATTTTTTAAAATTTTCCAAAATTTTAACCAAGTTGTGCAAAATCTTTTTCATTTCTTCTCAGGACGTGTTAAACAAACTAAAACAACTTGGTGCATTAAAAGTTTTGTGTTAATAAATAGATATTTTTAAGACAGGTACTCCACTGCCTTCGTATGAAATATTAATTAATCAGACTATTCCGAAGTCTCGTCTACGTGTTTGCGGTGATTTTTCCAAGTACTGACCGCAACTAATTGGGTCTTCGTCGGCGATTTATACATTAATTTATTCTTAATTCCCCGTAATTTGTTTTTCAGTAAATTCTTCATAAATAATCCGGTGAAATTAGAACATGTTTTTTATATTTGGAGAATTCATCTAGGTCAATAAAATTTTCGCGAATAAGGCTGCTGCTTCTTGAAACGCTGCAGAAGCGAAAACATGCCATTTAATTTCTTTTTGCGTTTCTTTTAATTAAAAATATATTTGTATTCAATACTGTGGTGCTATAATGGCGTTAGTGTTGATGAGACTTCATATTAGTTAAAGAATAAACTGGTGCTTTTTGATAAATTATCTTATTTTTTTTAAAAAACTTAGTTCCCAATTGTGGTTCTTCCTTCCTAAGCGTTCAACTTTTGCTTAATTACGGCATCTCTTACTGTATAGATTAGAATCTATTTTAGTTTGAATAGTTCATTTTTATGGAGAAAGTTGCGAGACACGATGCTACTCTTGAGTTAGGCTGCGAGATTTAATTAGGCGCGACTGCTTCCAGTTCTCAATGTAATTGATTGCAGTGGCCGGTTCTCTGGAGGGTACAGCCTCTGTGACTAATCAAGAGAACAGGAAGAAGCCCCCGGAGGAGGAGGTGTGCGCAACCCATTAGCAGGAGATGTTCCTCAAGAAAGAGTCGCCAGAAGAGGTTATTTATTAGAGTGAACCGTAAACACACTCTTCATTGTGGCCCAAAACAATGCCAGAACCGGAATTTCCAGTTCTAAAACTGGTCGCCGCATCTGTCCCTGTGTGAGAATCTCTCACGATACCCTAAGACACTACACCCTTTATTCTTTCTTCCCTTTTTTTTTGTTTTTTCGTTGACTTTTTGTTTCTCTTTCCTTCGGTTGAATACACTAAACAGGATGATTCACCTGTCCTCTTTCTTATCTTTCTTACTGATCTTTGTGTTCTTTTCATTTCTCTTTGTCGAGTGGAATTTTTTCGTTTTAAGAAATCGCTTGCTTAATCTGTATAGTTTCTCAGCATACACACACACTCACACACACACACATATATATATATAGTACTTAAATGATGTTTTCTAATTTTATTGCTTATAAAAGTTTTTGTTCAAGAATCGTTTGCTTAAATTTTAAATATAGATACAAGTATATTCTGAGTTCATAAGTGTTTTTGTGCACTTATTGTTTGAATTTTTGATAATTAAATACACTGGTATATACATCCTCCCTGCTTCCTTGTATTTATTTCCATTTATATGCATTAGTCTTGCAACTTCACTTTGAAAGCCTTGATTTTCTCCTATAACTTTATTTTCGTAGTTATCTAATAGCATTATTTTAATTCAAATTCTTATAGGATTTTAGAAATGCATCGACTTCAAATATTCTCTAATTTGGGATTTATACTCCTTACTATTTTTCTTTGAATAAATTATTTAAACTTGTTCCGAATCATTTAATTTAAACAATTATTTATAACAATAACAACAAAAAAAAAAGTTATTTATCGATTTGCAATTTATACGAATTAATTTTCAATAGCAAGAACTATTTGCTTTTCGCTTCGTGAGTTCTGAATGCCAGAATAGAATTATGAAGCAAAAAGGTGGATATTTTTGTTTGGAGAAAGAATGTCAATACTCTTTCGTTCATACTTCGTAATTTAAAAAAAAAAAAACATTTCCCAACTTTTTTTTTTCCAAATTTAATCATTCTTCAAGGAATGGTATTGTGAAACATAAATTGAAAACATCTTAACTAATCCGTGATTTACTGATTTAAACTTACATAAAGTATTCGAATTGAATATTTCTGACAGTGTATCTAATAAAAATTAGTAATGCCGTTATCAAAAATGACATAAGATTAAATTCAACTACTCCCCCCCCCCCGTATCATAAAATTTTATTCTAAAGTATCATTTGGAACAAATTTTTGGAAAACATTCCGCATATCAGTTTGTTTCATGTTGTCTATTTTCTGTTGACAGGTGGCACTAAATGCAGATAAACTAGTTCGTCATTTTTCTGCATGGTCAGATCGCGAGTTTGACGCGTGCGCTGACAACTTCCCTACTAACTCGAATGTCATGGTTGCGTTCGATGGTCATGGAATGGTAATGGATTCGGAATTGATAAGCTAGCTTCACACGAAAGTGATTGAATGAGCAAATTGAGACCACTATGAAATCAGAAGATTAAAAAATGTGGAGCTATGTATAATAGTTAGTTATAATGTATGAAAATAATTAAGATCATTATTAATCACTATCGATGTACTTTCCTATATGCCTTATCTTATCAATCGAGTTTTCATAAAGACATCGTGGAGCCTTGTAAAAATTCACTTTGGGATTTCGATGAAATTCCGTAATATTTTCATTATTATTTATGTTTTTAAGTTGCTGGAACCACTTGTAATCCCGACCTGCAGTTTTCAGTTCATATAAATAATGTACTTGGTTTTATACATTGTAATGTAACACAGTTATGCGATTGTTTAATCTGTATAATTCCTCACCAATTTTGCTATGTTTGAAGCGGATGGACAGAATTTTGATTATCAGCCCAATGGTTCGTGGGTTCGGTTTCAGTCTTGGAAGTGAATGCTGTTGATTATGAATCCATTTTAAGATGTCGGTATTTATTGAATTTCTCTTGCCTAATGTTGATGTAGATGACTAAATGATTTCCCTGCAGCTGGTCGAAGACTAGATTCTCACCTCAGACAATGAATTTTAAATCGTAGGCTATTAGCCTTCGCATTCTAGAAGATATTGGAGGGCAGCAAACTAAGAAAGCAATATAGCCTCTATTTTAACAAAGTAGTTTATTGCCCTCAACATAATAAAAAACAATGTATTTCTAAACATTGTGGCCTGCGTAAAATTTAAGTAAACAGAAATAGTGGCGTGAAGAAGAGCAGAGATCAACGCTACGGCGTTTTTAAATTTCGGAAGTAAAATACAGCAACTCTATGTAAGAAAAACGATAATGAAAGGTTGTAACATTCTGCTACTAGCTTATCAGTTACTTAATTTGATTTCGAATCAAAGAGTGGCGCGGCGATGGGGTGGGGGCCGAAGCAATGTTGCCCTCCTCTCTTTACAAAACTGGATATCAATCTTGTTGTGCGTGATCATTTCGTTGACCTCAAAGAAGTGACTTTTTCTCTGTCCCCCCCTACTGTTATTCCCTTAAGAGTGTTCCCCCTCCCCTCCATCACTGCCAGGTGTCGCTCTGGAGACGAGAGTTACCCTAGTAACGCTATGTTTACATCTGCGCCAAGATGGAAGAAGCGCGGACATATTTGCAATAGTTGAGAAGGTTTTTTTTTATTAATTTTTTTCCTCTTCTTCCGCTCCTTCTTCGATCATCTTTTGGGAAAGGAAAGTCGGCCATTTTGAGCACTTGTTGTGCATTTGCCCTTTTTTTCCTCCCCCCCTCCATTTTCTCCGTGCGCTGTTCTATTTTTCTACTCCAGGGAAGCCACCCTTCTTAATGTCGTGTTAATTTAGGGGTGTTGTATTCGTCAAGAGGCTCTTTTACTTCCAGTCCTGTCCTTGTGAAAACATTAAGGTTGCAGTTAAAAATGATTTTGTTAATTGCGGTGATTAGAGTTTTCTTGAAAACAGTGAAGCCTCATTTTATGAGATCTGGATTAGTTTTTAGATCTTGTCTTCCTTTATTGTGTTATGATTCGTTTATGTTTTTTTTTTTTTTTTTTTTTACTTCAGTTTTTGGTTGTAAGTAACAAAAATTGCCTCCAACTGTTTCAATATTAGATTTCTGGTTTTTTCCTTCATTCTAAGTCACTCTTACGGTTTACTGAAATGATAGTCGAATGGTTAGTGCTATGCTCTTTGGTTCAACAGTTCGTGGGTTCGGATCCCACATTGGGCTTGGATGTTTGCAGTACTTTCGAATTCTCTTTAAACCGTAGATCTTGGTCTTCGAAAAAAAGTGAAAAAAAATAAATAAATAAAAAAAAAAAAAATTCGAGCGACAAACAAATCAAACCTGCATGCTCAGTACTACCGCTATAGTATTTCTGATTTTGTTTAACTGGCTAGGAAAAGTGGTGTTTCTTTTAAATCATGTCCAATTTGTCCTTTTACAAAATTTTAAATTAAATGTCAGATAGAAAAAACTTTCGACATCGAAAATTCCTGAAAAATTATTCTGAATTTGAACTATGGAGCATTAGTTTTTTTTAAAGTAATTTGAATTAATATAACTAATTTGATTGGTATCTTTAGCTCAGCAAAAATTATAATCATTTTGCACGTACCACCTTATCAAAAATTTGTTTAAAATCCATAAAAAGATCAAATATATTGATTTTATTTTCGTAAAACTTCTCAACGTTGTTTCTAACTACAGAATTGTTAATATTACTAGACTCGACCTAAAAATTTTTTAAAATTCGCCATGACCTATCTAAATAATATCTTAATAATAATAGCAGTATAAATTTTATCTTTTTATTAATCAAGTAAGCTTATACTTATTTTTGTGAAACGTTCATTATTTATTATATTTTATTTTTAAAAGCTGGCAACACAATATTTCTTAGCACCCAGCAAAGGAATTTTGCAAATTTTTTTGTTCTTTATGCAATTACTTCAAATAACTGCTCTTTATTTTATATTGTTTTTGAATTTAATGTTTAAAGTTGATTTTTTTTTTAGTTTTGTGTTAATCGATACGAATGCTGTTGTATTGTGCAGAATATAAATTAAGAGTTTATCAATGTCATTATTTAGAAATGAAAAAGTTGTGAATTTCCTTATAATGAAGAGAAATAAAAAAAAAATATATTTGTCTTCAACAAAAGTGACTCAAAATCAACCTTTATTAACTGAAACTAATTATAACTTAACATGAAATAGCTGAAAAAATAAATGTCGCTCAAAAATCTATAAATATGGTTAAAATTTCTTTTCTAGAAAAAAGCGTTTATTCTAAAAAAAGAGTAGAAAAATGTGATATAAAACCAATTTTAATCACAAGAGAAAATTGGCGAATTTGGCTCTTAAAAACCGAAGACTTGCATCAAAACAATTGAGGAATCGAATTAAGCAAGATTGAGTTAATATTGCCTCAAGTTCAATAAGAAAAATTTTCACTCAAATAAGCTTGTCTTCAAGATGACCTTGAAAAGAAGCCGAAATTACACCGGGAATTGTTAAGTAACGAATTTTCTTAAGCTAAAAATGTCACAAAATAAAAAGGAAAAGGTAAAAAGCCAACATATTTGTTTTATAATGCTGTTAAAATTATTAGAAAATGAAAATTACCCAAGTTTACTTTAAATTAGTTTTGTTTATAGTTTGACTTTTTTTTTTGTTTTACAATAGTTTAATTACTTTATTTAAAATTTTATTAAATTCCAGGTTTGTTTCAGTGATGAATTCATGTTTCAAATTTCTGATCAATGCAGTTAGTATATCCAAAAAAGAATAGGAAAGAATGGCAAATTTGAATGTGTAATTCAGACTGATAAACACCTCGCACATGTTACGGCGCGGGGTGTGTATTCTGTGTGTATTATCAAGTCATCTGTACATTGTAGAAGGAACTTTGAAGCACGGATGATGTATAAAAATTCTCGAAACACGTTTCATATCCCAAGTAAATGATTGGTATCAAAATGGTGATTTCATTTTCATCCATGACAAAGCACCCTGTCACAGTTCTAAAAAAATAACAAAAATTTTTGCAAGAAAAAAAGATTTAAGTATTGTCGTTGCTTGCGACCAGCCCAGATATGAAAACAGTAGAAAACTTATGGGCGATTGTCAAAAAAAAAAAAAAAAAAAAAAAAAAAAAAACACAACTTCAAAGCAAGCTTTAATTTGAGAGCTCATTAAAATACGGTATGATAATGTAGAAACGGAAGAAACATGTAAAATTCTAGTGAATAGTATGCCAAAAAGAGTTAAAATACTCACTCAGAACAAAAGAAGGTTTAAAAACATTAAATTTTGATATTTAAGTTATAATTTATTATTTTATAAAAAATCAATGGTTAAAACGACAAAAGCCCTTTGAGTCTAATAATAATCTGAACACGCTTCTAAAAAAATTTGGTCAACAGTGAAGAAATTTGCCCTAAAACTACAAGGGTAGATACTTAGAATTTATTCTGCAATTAATTTTTGAAATCCTCATGGCTTGGGTACAGTGAGGGACCAACTGGTAACCGAAATGGCTATGGTCTGTTATTAATCCGTCATGATCTAGCAACAGCTAGATTTGGATCATGAGTCCATGTAGATCATGAGTCCATGAGATGATATTATGTCCTTTAAACTTAGACAAGCAGTCTAGGACACTTGCTACCGAGAGGCTGGGTTTAGTTGACACTTGTTGTAGGTTGGGAAAGCTTTGCAGCGGTTAAGATTACTTGGTTAGGTTTGTACGTTAGAAGTCTGTTCAACAAGCCTTGGGATATGCCAAAGAAAAGGTGGCTTGACGATGCCTTGAACGACCTTAAAACCATAAAGGTCTCCAACTGGAAAATTAAACTCTGGTACAGAGCTGTCTGAGGGTGCATTGTGCAGCAGGCTAAGGCTCACCCTGGGCTGTAGTACCAGTAAAGAAAAAGATTAATAAATAAAATAAATCTATAAACGCTGAAATTAGTAAATTAAAGGCGACTAAAAAAAGTGCCAATTAAATTAAATTATTAAGAACTTTTAAACAACCGAAAAGTGTAGGAAAATCAAATTCGAATGGATGCGCGAAAACGAGCAAATGCAAACAAATATTGGCTTCCATTGTCTTGTAAATTTTGTTTTTCTCAAAATGAAAAATCGTGTTACGCTTAAATCAATAAATTAACACCTATTAATAAAAATATACGTAAAACAAAGTGTTTTAAATTCAAACAAAAGTATAAGAAAATGAAAATTTTATATTAAATTTTTTAATAATAATGTAAAAGGATTGATTATAAATAGGATAAAAAATAATTTTTAATTTTAGAATATTTTAAATATTCTGCATCTTTCCAGAATTTTATTAAAATTAAGAACTTAAAAGTCGGAGTTGCCAGAAAAACTAAAAATGCTGACAAAAGCTCATAAAATTCAAAGTAACTTTAAAAGGGTTATATAAAAATAATTGTAATGACGTAAGAAAAGGTGATCATGATTCGAAGAACAGTTGTTGAAAGGAAGTGACAATTCTAGTATTCGGAATTTCGGAGCAGAAAAACACAAATGTGTATAATTTTAATTCCATTTAAAAATTGAAACTAAAACCAAGTACTTTTTTTAATTCGTATGTTTTTTCGATGGAGTTTTGTCTTCTGGTTACTTATCGAAAACCGCTACGACGTTTCTGATGGTGATCAAATGACGAAACAGGCACTTAGGACAGCACACTCTTTTATTCACATAAGCAGGAGGCTTGTGGATCTTACGGAAATATTATGTGTTTAGCTCATAATATTTTCATAATTATCAACATGTTCTCCGGCTAAGCTAAGTATTGAAACATCCATACGCGAGAATGGCGGGTATCTGCGACAAACTACTTGGAAAACCGTCCTTTCCATAACTGCGAGGTGATGGGTTCTATTCCTGACCCAGTCCGTCAGTTTCTAACTTAGTCGTTTAAAACATCCAAGTGGTGACGTATACATCTGAGACGGCCATCTTCTCACACTTCTACACTTATGGATCAACATTGGGGCCTACAGAACTCAATGACACGGTTTCTTGAGGTGCACGTATCGAACTTCCTACCTTTTGCACACGAGAACGTTGCTATTAAGATTGTTTTTAGCGTTTGGGGAATCTCTTTAAACCGTTAGCCCAGTCTAATGTATCCTTAATGCAGTAACCAAATCAAGTCAACCTGTTGCTTCTAAAGAATGTATTACACTATATGTGAAAGTTATAATTGCCTCTTGTGTGTTAATTGTAAATAAAAGAAATATAGTGTTTGAGCATATGTGCTTTAAATTAAAGGTGGAGGGTGGGATCGCTAGCCTGGAAATCAGCCTTTTTCTTGAATTATTGTTATTTGGGCGCAGCTTTTGCTCAGGTATATTACGCCAATAAAAACCACGTACCACCCACTTTTATATAAAGTTGCATTAGGATAATGAATGTAAAGTCGTTATTTCTTTTGCTCACCCTCCCACTTTTTCATCACGTGATTTCTCTTATGACTCATCGCTATTGGGTGTAAGACTTTTTTTCCATTGTCTGTCTTATTTTTACCTCTTAACTGTAAACCACATATGGCAAAAATAAAAATAAATAAATAAATAAATAAATAAAAAAATAAATAAATAAATAAATAAAAAAAAAATAAATAAATAAAAAAAAATAGTAATCTCTAGTTAAGCGTAAGTTCATCTTTCCAATGTTAGGACTATTATAAGTAGCATTATTTCACAAATTGGTTTTATTTTTGTGATTTAGTTGATATAATTCAAGTATTTTTTTTATAAAAAAAAGTTTTTAATATACATTTTTATGTTTTTATCCGTATCTGCTGTTTTTTGCAAATAGACGATTGATGTGAATTTTAGTGTATTAAAGTGATTTTAGTTAAGTTCAAATTTCTTAATGGTCCTCCTCAGTTTAATTTCTTGGAAATTAATTCTCCAGTGTCTGTAAAATATCCGTTTGAGGGAGGATATATTTTAATATTAAAACAAAATATCGCTTTAAAAATAACTCAAGTTTTAAATAAATTCTGTATAAATATTATTTTTAAATGGAAATCTTTTGTTGTGAATGTAAATCTTAAATCCTTTTAAATGTAAATGAATAAATAATCTTGTATTTTCTTTATGATGTTATTTCAAACAAAAAATGTTTATTTTAAAATTTTTGAATACAATTTCGTATAACAATCACGCCTAAATGGAAGTCAAAACAAAAATACTTTTTTTTTTCATCATAGTTTTTCATGAACACCTTTTTACTATTTTGTTTCATCAAGTTCTCTCTTAAATGCCCCAAACTTATTATCAGATTAAATTCAAAAAACTTATTGTCATTAAGTTTCGATATTGGATGCTCGAATACAGTGGTTGCGGTTCCAGTTAATCACGTGAATGAATTATTCGAAATCCTGGATATGATCGTCGATTCAGCCCTTTTCATTTCACTTCATTAAAGTAAAAAGATTTAATTCCGAATGAGGTCGTTTGTTTTTAGATATGAAATATCGATGAAAACGATGCAAAAAAGGAAAAAAAAAAAACGTTTTCTTTTTAATTGACTGCTTTGAACGCAGACGATACCTCGTAAAAAAAAACGAATTATTTTATCCGGATGTGCTCTTAAAATTTTTCATTTTTATTAGTTCGCTTAATTTTTTACTCCCTTCGAACTTATTCCCCCGGAAAGATTGGATTTTGTGGGAATTCCTAGCATTTTTCCGTCATCCTTTTCAGTTGCGAAATCAGAAATATTGAGCGAATAAATTTTTTCTTCATTATTATTTATTTCGTGGCGTTTTCGGCGATCCAATTTTTCCACGTCTTGGCGCAATGATATACTGATAAGGAGTCAGGTTGCGCCTAATTAATTTTGGTCGCCAGAGAAATGTTTTTTTATTTTTTCGCCCGACTTATAGTGTTGTATCGGAAACAGTTGAGTAAGGAATTTTCTTTCGAACTTACTCATGCGTTTTTCGGCACCAAATTTGAAACTCCACATGTTTATGAACTAGCAAAATATCGATTAATTAGTAGAATAATGGTCTCCAAAAAGTTTTTCCTTCTTATTTTCTATTATCTCATATCCATCTTAAACTTGTTGGCAAATAATTTATAAATTTTGAATTTTAGTTGTAAACCTACACATTAAAATGTTGATAATCCAAGTTAATCGAACTTTAAAGCATATTTATTATTAATGCGATCTCCATTTCTTAATTGGATTCTATTTTCCATTTCTTAGTTTATATTTCTGTTTCTCATTTACACTATTTCAGGCTGGTTAACGAAGTACACATATTTTTATAATATTATTGTTATCCAATAAATATATTCCGTTTTGGCATATTTGCACAGTCAATGGCAAAATATTGCTAAGCTTTTCGAAATCTATTACTTCTCAGGGTTTTCAAAGATAACTGGCCATATTCACGTTTTGCGAAGTAAGAAACCTGGAAAATTTCCAACACTAGTCCTTGCACAGTGCATGCAAAAAAACACCGGCCATATACTAATGTTTTACAGAAATTATGTCTAGGCTAAGTCTTTTAGGCCAATAAGCTTATCTTCATTCTTTCTCAAAATTATGGAGAAAATCATTGATAGCCACATCCAAGACTACCTGGGTAGTAATAGTCCCTTGCATAATCTACAGTTTGCCTACCAACCTGGCAAATCTACAGAGATAGCGTTACACAAGCTTTTATCTAAGATTGAGGACACCCTGGAGAGAAAGGAAATTGCCATAGCCACTTTCCTAGATATCCAAGGTGCATTTGATAACACCTCTCATCTATCCATCCTTAATGCCTTAAGGGATACAGGGATTGAACATGCAATTTGCTCATGGACTAAGACCCTGCTTTCGGATAGAGCTATACAAATGAAAATCTTCAATGAGAAATTTGAAAAGAAGACAACCAGAGGCTGTCCACAAGGAGGTGTATTATCACCATTACTGTGGAATCTGGTTGTAAATAGCCTATTAAAACGTCTAAATTCTATAGGTTTCTATACCCAGGGGTATGCTGATGATATTGTCATACTCATCCTTGGTAAAGACTTGTCAACTAATGCAAAATGCTCTAAGTTATGTAGGCAAATGGTGTAAGGAAAGGAATCTGGACATAAATCCACAGAAGACCAACCTTATACCATTCACAAGAAAAATAAAAAGGGAAGGATTCTTTATCCCAAAACTTTTTGAGGTTGAAATCAACGTTGTTTTGAAAGACCATTCGAGGTATTTTTTCCTACCAGAGAAGAATGGAAAAACAGCACGATTGAAATAAAAAGCAATGATCTTATCTGGTTTATGATGGATCAAAAAAAGGCAACAACCTCTCAGGACTGGGGGTCTGTGACGTGGCACTAAGATTCAGTCTTTATAAAGGGCTTGGGGAATATGCCACTGTCTTTCAGGCGGAGGTTCTTGCTATCGCCAACTGTCTGCAGATAAATTTAAAGAAGGGCATCCAAGGTAAGCGTATTCTTATTTTCAGCGACAGTCAAGCTGCATTGATGGCTGTCTACTCATTCCAAGTCAAATCAAAATTGTAATGGAATGCAAAAATCTCCTTAAGGAACTGGCAAATGGGAATAAAATTATTCTTATTTGGGTGCCAGGGCATATAGGAATAGAAGATAATGAAAGAGCTGATGAACTTGCAAAACAGGGATCTTCTTTCAATCCAATAGGAATGGAACCCTTTTGTGGAATCAACATGAAGACTACAAGGAAGGCCATTCAAAAATGGGAAAAACAGGAGATGAACAAAGTTTGGCGTGACTCTCCTGGACAGAAACATGCAAAAAGTATGGTTTTTAACTCATCTGAGAAAATTGCATCTGAAATTCTTACACTCCCTAGATTGAAGACTCAAGCAATTGTAGGCTTCATTACTGGGCACTATCATTTCAGGAAACACCTTCATACAATGGGACTTTTTAAACAGGAACCAAATTGTAGGAAATGCCACGCAGGGGTAGAATCAGCTCATCATATCCTATATGAGTGTGATGTTCTTGCCCTTACAAGATTCACTACTCTAGGTAATCCATATCCTAAAGAGTTACACCTAAACTCCATTGAGGGCCTATCAGACATTATAAACAAAGTAGGTGACCCAAGACAATGGAACTAGGAAAAAATTGGGTACAAAATGCAACAATGGTACAAAATGGTACAAAAAGCATGGTACAAAATGCAACAATGCAGAGGTGCCACATATCTGACAAGCTCAAGAAGAAAAAGAATGTTTTACAGCTGAAATGTCATTTGAAAGGCCAGCATTCTGATCTTCAGTTTATCACGAAGTAGGTACGATGCCGACTTCGGACGTTGATATTTGCAGTGGTACGTAATCCACATAAAATTGTAAGTGTGTTCGAATTAGCCCTAGTTTGCACAAAAAGTGCATGGGATAAATAAACACAGTATTTAATTGTTGTTGGAATCGAACATGTATTCTTCTACTTCGTAAACGAAGTTTCAAAGACAATTTTTTTAAAATTTAAAAGTATAATGCATTTGTTTTGTAAAACCAACTGTACAATTAAAAGCATTTATAAATCCAGTCCCCTTTTCCTTAAAAAATATACTGAAAGATTTTGATAGAGAGTGATTCAGAATTTCATTCAAATTTACTGAAACAAATTTTTTTTAAAATATTTTGGGAAGAAAGAAAATTATATTTAATGATTATTTAGACTCCTAAAAGAGCAACATGACAAGGTTTGGTGAATACTTAAAACCTCATTAGCCTTTGGCAGGCATGCTATCCGATTCGAGAAACCAAAAATATCTATTTCTGTGGTTTTTGTTCATACTTTCTTGAGTTGGGCTCTGCCAGTTAATAGAAGCTGTTGAGTGGGAATCTGTTTAATTCAGAAGCAAGTATCAAACAGAAGACCCCTCTAATACTTGACCTACCATCCCCACAAGTATTATTTCCAATGGAGTACATTGCAACCACGACTTATGGAATGTTCCCTACCCGCCTTTAGTGAACACGACAGATCTCCCGTTAAGCTGGGATTCGTACTCACTACCCTCCGATCACGAAAACGACGCCGTGACCAACCAGGCCAAATGGACCCACATTGTGGTTTTTGTATTAGAACTGTGTTTTTCGGAGAGAAAGATCATGAGTTTGATCCTGGCCTCTGTCGAACATTTGCCGGTGTGGCTTCTTTGTAGTTTTAACGACTCATTTCTTTCAATACGAGAATATATATTGCCTATAACTTATTCAAAGACCATTTTGAAGACAAATAATATGTGCTGGATGTTAAAACCCTCAATGGAGCTTTCAGCTGTTAGGTTGTCTATTGAGAATCGAAACAGTCACACATGAGGCGTGACTCGAACCAATGAACTTTTGAACTGAAAACCAGAACATCTATTAATATCCAAGTTTGAAAAATGTGTTAGAATATTCAAACTTGCGATTGCTTTTCTAAATACAACGTTATTAGGCTATTATTATGATATTCTCGGTACTATT
This sequence comes from Latrodectus geometricus, assembly GCA_026290005.1. Taxonomy (NCBI): domain Eukaryota; kingdom Metazoa; phylum Arthropoda; class Arachnida; order Araneae; family Theridiidae; genus Latrodectus; species Latrodectus geometricus. Next base: position 14,976 of record JAPDSC010110214.1, on the reverse strand, counting down.
TAATTAATATATTTTTTTAATTTCGATTCTTACTCAACATTGTTACTTCCTTCCTTTGGTGAATAATTCTGTTGCTTAATCGTTCGCACAAGTTCAGCAGTGCAGGGATGACTTTGCGTGCGGAGAGAGAAGACGCGACGGTCTTCATTACCTTTTTTTCTAATTTCTTCTCGCGCTTTTTCCTCTTCGAAACTTTTTTGCACTCGCCTTCAGCATTTCCGGAAATCCCTGTCGAGTGAAAGACGGCGGTGGGAAAGATCATAAAAAAAGAAATGTTGGAAGAAAAAGGGGGGGGGGTTGTGGAGGTGGGTCGTTTGGAGATAATAATCGCATACGTGTTTCCACAGGAGTCTCTCCCTCATTATATCATTGCTTCACGCTGCCCCTAGGGGTTACACCCCAGAAAAACAGGTTTTCAATAAACCGCAACAATTATGATTTTTGGCCTGCGGTGTGGGGTGACACGTTCACTGTAACCGGGTACCCTTTCGGAGGGAGAGAAACTCTTGCTCTTTGTATTGTTCATTTCGAGAGCTGGTTAATACACCCTGCGGTCGATTTGTAAGCGGTATCCAGTTGCAACCCCCCCCCCCTATCTACAACGTTTTCAAGCGGACATCTTTTAATTGCAACAGAACCTTGTCCATCCGAACGTCTCAAACGATATCTAGTTTGGAGTGTTTTTAAAAGTTATACACATATATTATATAATATAGTTAAGTATTAATCTTAAAATTCAATATAAAAACAAATTGATAGAGTTGAAACTGAAAAATAAAAATAATATCTGTCAAACCTGAAAGGGTGTGAAGAACGCTTAGATGCAAATGATTCTAAGTGATCTATATTTTTTGCCCCCTTCAGTCACATCCCAAGAGTGATTGAGAAGGCACCCGTGAAAACACGATCTAATGTACGGAGTGAAACCTGAAATTCTGATTTTTATAATTATGATTGTCCATTTGTAATTATGCGAACAATTAATAACTTTACCAAATGCGACTGTAATAATTACAGGGCTAGGTCCAAATCTTTGAGAAATCGTAGAAAAGTAATATTACGACCTCAGTTTATTTTGAGTGCAAACAGCATCGGAATTGCGGTGCAGTTTGAATCCTGGGTAAATTGTTATGGAAAGGCGCAGATCACGTGCCCAGAAGTTGTGGGTTCCATGCCTTCCACGTCGAAGATCAGAGTAAACATTTACACATACTGATCTTTCTTTAATTTTCTTTCCTTAATAATTGTAATGTCTGTCTTGTTGGACACGAAACTTTATAAAAGTTGCTGTTCTGATGTCGTCCTAAGCCTACAGTAGCTTAAGGAAAGGCTGTTTAATTAGCAGTTCAGCATGGAAATATACATGCATTAATGAGCATCGTAAAATAAACAATAAAAATATGGCACGTAACATAAACAATACATAAACAAACATAAACAATAAAAATATGGCAAATAATATAGAAATGCAATAAAAATCTTAAAATTTTCTCTTTGAACGCTAACTGAACCTTCATTACTTCGCTTTTTAATGCCTATGAGAACCATGAATTATATTGTTGGTAAAAAGTGAATCGAGGACGTAGAAGCCGAAAATTTATTATTCTATTGATACGTGTGGGATGAATGTGTTTTCAGAAGAAATCGTGGATGAAGAATAAAATTTAAATCTTATTGGGATTGATGAATTCGGCTAACGATGCTCTGGTGCCTCTGTCATCTTTGAGGACATGTTCTGCTATTTTGAGGTCACTGCCACTAAAATATCACAATACATCGCTCCATAAAATATGCTTAATGTGGCCTAATGGTTGGCCAGCGTTTTTTCTGAGCGAAAAGATCCGGGAGTTCGAATACAGCCACTGCGGAATATCAGGAATGGATGTCTCCTTTCTGCATGCACATTTTTCGTGAGGGTAGCGTCGCAGTTTTCCAGATTTTCTCATTTAGATACAGCCCACTTTTTATAGGAAATTCCTTCCATTTTCTATAGTTCTGACTGAAATTAAAAAAGTCGGCGGATATTGAGGATCTTTCAGCTGTTAAGTTGTTGTGACTGCTTGCTGTCAAATATGCCTCAGCAGAGTGGATAGTTGAAAAGTCAGCGGTCTCAGTAAACTGTCGCGTCTGTTTAACTCTAAACTATATCATCTGTTTTTCACCTGTATTCAATTGGGTTTTTATAACCAAGGAGACTATGGGTTTTTAGGAATAACCTATTTTTGCAGTAATAGTGCAGTATTTTGCTCCATGTCATTTCCCATAATAGAAATTCCATAAATGTTTTGTCGATGTTATTTTATTTCTGTTGATTTTGTAACTTCGAACGTTAGAATTCTAATGAAATGCAATATTGTAATTTTTTTTCAAATTTCGTAACAATTCTGTCACAACTAGAAGTATTACGTGGTGAAGCAATACCTGATAACCTAAGGTACAGATTAAGTTTTCCTTCGGGTATGTCTATGCCTAGATAAACTTTAACAGGTTTCGATAAACTTAAAGTTTAGAAATTTGATTCCTATATAGCAGGGGTTGGCAAGACGTCGACCGCGGTCGACTGATAGACCGCTAAGACATTTTCAGTAGTCCACGCGACCATTCCGATAATGACCTCGGATATTAACAATTTAATTTATGACTTATGACATAGAACCAATGAATTATTTAAAATAAAAATTTTCTAAAGTCTCTGCTTTAAAACCCAAAACAAACTGTGCAAAGATTTACGATTTAAAGATTTATGATTAAAAGATTACGATTTAAAACCTAAAATGGACACAATGAGTGCGATTAAAGGATTCAAAGAAACTATAGAAAGGTATGCATCTCAATTAAGAAAACATGAATTGAGAAACTTCAAAAACATGGAGGAAGAGTGCATCCATATAATCCAAACCGAGACTTCGAAGATTTTGCTTAACACTTACTCGTTTTGTTTGAAAAATTTGAAAGAAGATTCGCTGACTTAATTAGGTTGAAATAAATAAATTTTATGATATTTCCATTTAATGAAAATGTCAAAATTGATGGACATTGTCACAATGATGTCTTAATGAAAATGTCAACATTGATGGACAACGTATCTGAAAAAGTAAGACATTTAATAGATATCACAACAGTCACGGTCGAGGAAGAAATTATTAAATTATGATGCGATATATTTCTTAAATACAGAGCATATTTAGCGATACTGATTTTTGGAAATTAATTTCTGAGAAAACGTTTCCAAATATTTCCAAATTGATTTTGCATTTCAAATCATAGTTTGGATCAAGATATCTTTGAAAATCTGCTTTTCCAATCATGAACAAAAAACAAACATTGGTCGCATTTAACAGATGAACATTTAATTTCGTGTTTATGCACTGCAATAAGCTCGTACCAGCCACAATACAGATTGTCGCAGATATACAGTGCCAAATTTCAACTAAGCGAAGTGAATAGGATGATCACTTTTTGATATATGAATACTTTGATTATTTTACTCAGTAAATTTTTATTTTGTAAATATTAATATTAAGTTTTTTTTTTAGAAAAATTACATAATATACCATTTTTTCTTGTTACCGAAAATAAATATGTACGTTAATTTAGCTCTGCCATTGGTAGACCGCCTTCGATTTTTTAAATGTAGAGTAGACCCCGTATCCCAAAAGTTTGGTCACCCCTGCTATATAGATAGTAAATCTCTATAGTGATATGTAGTGCATTGTAAATTGCACAGTTCCCCTTTTGTTTTCTTCCGGTTAAATTAAACATCGTGTGTAACAAAAAAAAGTTTCTTCGTAGAGTGATAGCAACCCAAACAAGCTAGGCAATTCTCTTAGCATTGGCACATTTAGGGAATTTACTTTTACGCTTCTTAGTTCCGTCCTTGCATTTGATACAAATAGTCGAGGAGTGCCGGGAATATTTCACATCGTCCTTGGTGTGTATCCGAAAACTTTTCCCATTTAGCCAGAAATCTGCATTCGAGGGGATAATGGCACTCGATTGGTTGTCGTCAGCAACAGTTTGCCGGCGATTAGCGTAGCCCGGAGAAAGCGTGGCCCCTCATGCGGATCCCGCGCGCGACAAGTAGTTGGAAAAATATTGCGTTGCCGCGCGGTGTGCGCGAAGGCCCTTTTAATAACTGGGGGAGGGCCCGCGGCCTCGTGAAGCGTGCGTTATTGCCTTTTCCAGGAAGGCTCATTGCGCGCCTTTGCCTGTTTGCTTTGTTTCGTTCTGTCAAAAAACAAATGTCCAACCGAGCGAGCATCTGCCTTCAGGTAAGAGAAGGATCGTTTTTCCCTCTTTGTTTGTCTGCTTGTGTTTTCTTGTTTCTTTTTCTATCTCTCTATTCGCAATTTTTTGGACATTTTAATTGTTCTGCCAGTCGGTATGTGACCTGCCCTCTTGGGAGAGAGGTGCAGAATTTTATTTAATAATTGCCATTTTATCTATGATAACATTTTATCTTGACATTTAATATAGAAAAGCAAATGAATCGCAATAACAAAAAAGTAAAAAAAAACCTTCTTCCCCCCTTTTTTTGTCAGGGAGGGTTCGAGAGGGCGTAATAGCGTTTCGATACTTATAGGGAATTTCGAATGACCTGTGAAACCTTTTGAAATATTTCTTCTGATTAAATATTTGTTTCGTACGTAAACTGTGGGAAGTCTGTTTTTAAAAATTTATAGAAAATTGTTTTATTACACTGTAAACTTATTGTGTGTGTTGTTTGATTTTAATTTAGTTTTGCCGATCGGTAAATAGTCTACATTTTAAGGTTGAATTTTACTGATTGTTCTTTCGAATCAAATCTTAATTTTATTTAATAATTAAAATATTAATTTTCTGAATTGAAAATAATTTTTTTTTTTAAAGAAATTGCTTCTTATTTTTAATTTAACTTTAAGAATTGTTATTCGGGTATCACTTTATGTTTTTATTTTATTAAGGAATTATTATACGAAGAGTAAATTTAATTATTATTTGATACAGACGTATTTATAAAAATGCTAATAAACTTCAAAATCAATTGTCTATTTTATATATATATATATATATATATATATATATATATATATATATATAT
>JAPDSC010110213.1:38408-53346 GCA_026290005.1 Latrodectus geometricus | reverse complement strand
TTTCCATAAATATCTTGTTTTAGTTTTTGAGACAACAAACAAAACAAATTTTTTTTTTTTATCACTGGAACAGATTTACCAATTTTCCATGATAATTCAATTATAATTATTCTATAATTTTACCAAATACTATGGATTTATGACCTTTTTTATTTTTTAAACAAAAGACAGTAAAAACATATAATATTTGTATATTATTATTTAATGCATCAACAGTTTTTATACAATGTGAATAATTTTAGGATGAAATAGGAAAATCAGAAATGTCTTCACTATCCCCATCATCACCAACCACAAATAAAGATACTGATGGTTGGGAGGAAGAGTGGGAAAGTTTAGAAACTGATACCAATTTTTCTAAGGTAAATATTGTTTGGTATCATTATAAAAATTGTAATTAAAATAGATTTTGATTTGATATTTTTTAGACAGACATATAAGTTTAAAACATAAGTATTAAAATTGTTAAAGATAAAGTTTTTTCTTTATTTAATTCATTATATTTTTTCAGTTTTATTTTTTGTAAAAATATTCTTAGAATTTATTTCATTATAGTTAATTTTTTTTTTTTTCATTTATAAATTTGTTTCAAACAAAAAACTGCTAAATATGAAATATTTTTAACAAGTACTTTAAAATTAAAAACTATTATCTGCATTAGCATATTAGCTAAATGTTTGATTTAATAGTTTAGTGCATATTTTTATTATAATGTTTATTTAAATGATAAAGCTTGTGCAAAAAATGGAAGTTATATTTTAATTAGTTTTGCACAAATCTTCTTTCTTTTTGTGAAACTTCTTCTTCTTTGTATAGTTGGGGAAAAAAAACCTAAATGATTTTTTTTTATCATCATTTTTAACATTGAAGATTTAGAAACACAATATTGAAATAGATCGTATTGTGTTATAAACATTTAAAAAAAATTATGTTTTATAGTTTTACTATTCTGAACAATAAATGAAACAAATTTCATGTTTGCATTTAATGGTAATAGATTAGGCATCATTTTCTTATTTGCATTATTTAAACAAAAATGAAAAAGCTACATATTTTTACTTTGAAATAAACCAAAATGGTTGAAGTTCAAAAATCAATTTTATTATAATCCTGTATGAGGATTGCTTAAATTAGTATTTGTGTCACATTCAATAAAATATACAGTTATGAAGTATAAGAGCTCTATTGAATACATAGCTGTATAAGTACAGTACTGAAATTATTTTAGATCTGTTGAATTGACAGCTGAATGGTTCAACAATTCATGGATTTGATTTTTGTCTCAGACACGGATGTTTTAAGTGGATTGGAATCAACTTTGTAGGGTTTAGTCTATAGCCCTTATGTACAAAAAATAATCATTGAACTACAAACAAACCAAAGCAAACAACTCTACATAACTATTTGAAAAAAAAAAAAATTCTTAAGACAGCAATTGTTAATCAAATTTATTGATATAAGAAAGAATTTTTTGATCAACTTGAAGCTGTAAGTAATGATTTAGATTTAGAATATTAATAAATATTAGCATTAGCATTTCAAATAAAATGCATAGAATTTAAAAGTCTATTGATCTAAAGTGATTTAAAAAATTATAAAAAATTTTAAAACTTGATTTTTTTATTCTTATTAAACTTGAGAAATATAGGAATTTTTCCTGCAATATATTTAGACAAAGTATTATGTGAAATAATTTTTTTGTCAGTGCTATGTATATTGTAACAATACATTAGTTGCTTATATATTTATTTATTGTCTGTAATATGTATAATTATAATAGCCTATAAATATTGTTCTCTTATTTATTTATGCAATTCTTAAATTTAAAGGGGGGGGGAATACAAATGTCATATACTACTTATTATACACAGTTACTTATATATCATTTAAATATTTATGAATACATTTTATTGATTTAATAGACACATTTTATTGAATATTTAATAATTTTTCAGCTGAAAAATCTTCTTTAAAAATAATTATTGTCAGCTTATTTTCAAATAGATGAGAAGAAGATTCATATAAATATTGATGTGTTTTTTGTTTCAACCACTTTCAGCTGTCAATTTTATATAGTTTAAAAAGAGAATGAGATGAATTAAAAATATCAAAATTAAAAATGATGTACATTCATTATGAAAAATATTGTAATGTCTGTAGAAATGTTTTTATTTAGATGAAAATATATGTTTATAATGTTGTAAGCTGATACATTTAATATTATATATTGTTTTAAAATATTTTTAAAATATATTTCATTTGATAGAAAATAAAACCATATTTTCTATAGATTCTTAACCAACTCATTTTATCTTATTCATGGGTTTTTAAAAAAATCAATTATTACTTATATTTTATATATCTGATTAATATTTATGTACCATAGAATATTTAGTTTTTCCTAATGAATATGAATAAGATATTTTATGTAGTTAATTAAATATATTCAAGTATTATGGATATATATCCCATAATATTGACATATATTATTTTTTAAATATTGTTTACTGTTTAATTGTAATTTTTCTTTAACTAACAGAATACAGAAAAATTAAAAAGTTATTTTCCTGGAGATAATGAAGATCCCTTTAGTACATTTGAAACTAAATCGGCTATTAAAGAAAAATCTCCATCACCTACCACCCTTGAGGACAATAATTGGAATTCTGATAATTGGGATACATGGGAATCTAATACAACTAGTAAAAGTATGTGTTTTTCATTAGGTTTTCTGAAATGAATGCAAATAGTTAGATTTATTATCTAACATCTACTTTAATTTTACTGTATAGATGTCTCAGATCGTAACGAATCTCTGCAACAGAGGAAAGAAGCTAATAGAGTTGCACGTGAAGAGAGAAGGAAACTAAAAATGAGAGAAAGACAGTTAGCCAGACCAATCAAATTAGGAGCTCAAAAAATCTCTTCTCTAAATGATTAATCTTTGTTATATAGATTTTCTTGACATAAAAAAGCGGTTTTTATGAAAGTAAATGGAAATGTTTGATCTTCAGAATATTTTTACTGTACCTAAGTCATTTTATCTTTAATTATATATATATGTATGTACATCACATAATGTAAAAATTGTCAAATAAATGTTCATATTTTTCTAATTTGTTGTTTAGTGCTTTAATTTCAGTATATCTTTACTTAATAACTTATTGAGAGTATATTAAAATTAAGAGTAGCATACCTTACTTTCAATTCCCTTCATTTATAAAAGGCAACATTAATAACTATCACATTATTTTTGGGTATGGAATTCGAAGAAATATCCTTATAATTCTTTTGAGTTTTTTTTTATTTGTTATCAGTTTTTAGATTTTAGAATGTAATTGAATTAATAAATAATTAGTTTAATTGCTGAATTTTAAAATTTTCTTAAGGTCTTTATAGATATTTTTCTATTCATTGTGAGTTGTCATTTCTAGGAAAAAATTGAACTACGGTATGTAGAAGTATGTTATTTTTATAAATGCTGGAACTGTTTGTCGAAAGCTGAATTGTTTTGATAATTTTTTTCTCAAAGAAACACATATATTAACAAACACATTTAAAATCTTTTTTAATAAAAGATTTTATTATTTTGGGGAAAAAATTGCATTTTAAAAACATTTGACACTTAAAACTAGTAAAATTATTTGTATAAAGACATTTTCTATTATGAATTAACGTTCATGAATTTTGCAGGAAATATTTCATGTATATTATGGAAGTGAATCACGTGAGAATTACTATATTTCAGAAGAATACTATTTATTGTATTCTTCTAAAACAAATGTTTATTTGCTTAGGTAGGAAAATAACTTTAGATAACTCAGTGAAAACAACTTAACGTTTCTTTTCTTTATAAATTTCTCATCTGCCTTATTATAGTAATAAATCAGAATTCCATAAGTAAATATAGAGTAAATTAAAACATCTTTAAATGGTACAAGTTTAAAGTAGTGACCTAAGAGAGTAAGAATTAGGAAAATAAATGCATAATAATTAATAGGTCACTATATAACAAACATAAATGTTGATAAAAAGTAAACACACGAAGGAATTATAGATATATTTTTTGCTTATGATGTTATACTCCATTTTATAATTACTGACTGATCAGTTTTGCTTTCTTTTTTATTTTTAACTGAATGCTTTTATTTTCTCATTTAGTTCGTGTCAAAAATATATACATATCTATGTATTTTCATAATCAAAATATATCTGTGTATTAAATATATAAATTATAAATTCTTAAAAGCACTAAAGTAGCTACTCATTTTTAATGGAAACAATGAAATAGCACTATGAAAATATCTTATTTTATGGTACTCTAAAAATTTCTGTATTTCAATTACATTTCAAGGGGTCTCAATTTTATCAGGCTTCTGTTTGATAGTAGTTCGTATCCACTTTAAATATTAGATTCTTACATGCATAAAATAACCTTAGAAAAAATTATGCCACTTTTAAAGTATTTTGTATATATTTTAACTTTTGAAATTTATATTGTGCTTCTAATTTTATTGATTAATTTTTTTTATCATGAACTCTTCATGTTTTAAATTGAAAAATAAGTTTCACATCTGGTGAAAATGCGCTTTAGGTCTCCTACTCTGCCAACTTGGCGAAAGTGTGCTGTGGGTCCCGTACTTGGCGGGTTTTCAAAAACGCTGTTGCCGTGGCGATAATGGAATACGATTTTTAATGGTTTTAAACTAATTAGCAACCAATGAAAATGACCGATTTTTCAAACTGAAACTAATTAACGACCAATGAAAATGCTAAAAGAAATAACCAATTAATGAGCATGCGCGAAAAAGCGCAAATTATTTACTCCGGAGGTTGCCATAAAGAGCTCATTAGGTATAAAAACGTCTGGTTTACCACGCTTGGTGCATTTATCGCCAAGTTGGCTGAGTAGGGGACCTAAAGCGCAGATTAACGTTCACATCAGATTGCAGAATGATTATGAAACATATTAAGTCATTTTCTTGTTCCTTGTTTTGAAGAAGTTTAAAACAAGAACATTTTGTAACTCTGGTGACTTAAGAAATTTACTCAAAACTTTGATATTGGAAATAAAATAATTTTCCGGAAGAAATAGGGACTCATTAGAAAGCTTATGTGGACTGTCAAAACTAGTGGATCCATGGATGACTTACGATTATTACTTAATTTCTTTTAGGAATGCTTTTTGTGTGTAATATATTTTCTTCCATAGCAAGTGGTCGAGTTGGCAGCAGAATGGTTAGCGCCCATGCCTTCAGTTTAACAGTACATGGGTTTGAATCCCACTTTAGTACTAGATGTTTTTAACGGTACTGAATCCACTTTAAGTCGTAGGTCCCGGTCTAATTAGCCATCGTTTGCGAAAACTGATCGTTGATCGGCAAACAAACCAATCCATTGCATGTGCACCATTTTAAATAAAAAGTATATTTCCTCTGGCAACTGGGTTAAAAAATCAAATTTGCTACTTACTTTTAATACAATATTTGTTAATAAATTAGATAATTCTCGATATAAATCTAAGTGCTAAAAATGGTTGATAATTTATTAGTTAATTAACAGCTGATAAATATTAACTTTCCTTAACACTGTTGATTTCATTTGTACTTAATACTATTGAATTGGTATCTTTATTATAAATATGTTCCCTTTTGTTTCCTTTTCTAACAAAATAAGATCCTTAAATCATCAATCAGTTCAATTTCTGATTACCGTTTAAACTTTTTAAAATTTCTTATTGTAAAGATGGATACATTTTTTATGATTTATAAAGATTAATATCTTGGAGTATGGATGTAATAAATGTTTTTAATATATGCAATGTTTGATAAAGTATTTTTATTTCAATTTTGGGACTTTCTTAATGTTGATCACACAATTATGTTACTCTAAGACAATAATTAAAATTTTCTTTCTTTAAAAAAGAGGAAAGCGCGCTTTTTGAGAATAGCGTGGAATTGCTATTGTTTTACATTTGAATTGGGAGACGGCTGTAACGACATTGAAATACAAAAAGGGGTATTTTTTAATTTGAAAAAAATGTTATTTTACAACACAAAGCTAAATTTTTCTTGAATTAGTTTATCAATGTATACTAAAGTCATTACTCTTACCTTGTTTCTAACAGAAAACAATTTTTCCTGTTTTTACTTTTTATGCTAATAACCTAATTCGTCACACCTGTCAAAATAAAATTATATTTAGATAATATGCTAACAAGGTGAATTGTAATAAAGAAACTGTCAGCGATTCTAGTTGCGTTAAAACGGTTTTAATAAAATTTAAAAAAAAAAAAAAAACAGGCAAATGAAATGTTTTAAATATTTGACGCCGAAATCTATATCAAAATAAAGTACTGTAAGTGTAACAAATGTTTTTAAGGTGATGAAAAAAATTACTTTTACATAATATATCTAAAATTTTAAACAAATTATACTTTTAAATGTTACCTACAAATAGAATTTAGCGCAATCTTTGATTAAAAATGTAATTTTACAAAAACATTAATTACTGTATTCAATTATTTCAATCATAATTCAGAACATTCAGTTAGAAAAAAAAATATTCGGTGCTTTGATAGCCACTATAAAAAATATATCAAAACAAAACGTTAAAAAATAATAGCACGAAGATTACACATCAATAAGTCAAGATTTTTCTAGTTGTATATGTTTTCAAACAATAGAAGGTTTTATTGTTATTTACAAATTCTCTCATGGTGAATATCTAAAGCTTAATTGGACATTAATAATGAAGTAACTGAAATTATTTTTCAATTAGTTCAAAATGTACTTAATGAGAAATCCAATAACTAAGAACACAAGAAAGGAATATAAGCAGCTATAAACAGAGACTCTTTAACAGAATGTAAGAGAGCTTTGTCGTATTGAAACAATCTCTTTAGTTTAATGATGATAGACAGTATCCCTTGTGATAATACTCTCGAACCTAGATCGATTCAAAACATTAACATTTATCTTTCTTACTGATTATATCATAGTAGCAACTTTAAAAATATTATTTAATAATAGAAAAAATTCTTAAGCATTATGATCAGCTTTTCGCGCTAATAGTTACGAGAATTTTTATATTTAGCGATATATATATATTATTTTATCGTTTACTATATCTATGCTATATAGCTTTATACGCTTGCTATTTTATTATATTGCTTACTGAAATATCGAAACGAAATGGAAAATATTGGGAATATGTAAACGGGAATAATATTTAGACATATCACAAATAGCATTCTTTTACAGATCAATTTTCTCCGAACGTTAATTTATTAATATATAGTAGAATGTTATGGTACCACAAAAGTGTATATTTTCCAAATGGTGACATACCATAGCCCACTATACAGATTTAATACTATATAAGTATGAAAAGAATAAAAGCAGCTATTTTATTATAGTTTTAGTTTACTGCAAAACAATTTGATATATTATTGAAAATATATGCTGCCTGCATCAGTGATCAGCGGGCCTGCCTACGGATGGGGAGGTCCTGGGTTCGTTCATGGATGCATTTTCTTTCTCTCCTTTCCTTGTATAAGTGGGTTGTGAATGTTTGCCTACCCTATAAACAGGTACATATTGCAAGTGTGTACTGAGGAAATCATACTCTACACCAAATTATGGTTCAATTGGAAAAGTGAAGCAGCGCCCCCCCCCACATACTGCCAATCTATCTGGTACAAGATAATAATAAGATCATGGAAAATACATGACGATATATTATGATGTTTTCCTAACAAAAATAATATTTATTTTCTTTATCGAGAAAGAAACATAAACATGATTATCTGAAAAAAGATAGAGTATAAAAATAAGAAAATGTAAAAACTCGTTCCGATGAAACTTTACCGAATAAAATTCCTGAATCATTATTACCGAAATTTCAGATCAAAATTTGTATCATTAAATTTATTTTAATGAAATTATCCGCAGCAAATTTGTTAGATTTCTAAAACTTTTATCGCATATGATTATAAAAAAAACCCCCTCATTTTCAAAAAAGTAATTGCTTATCATATTAATTGAAATTTTTTTTTATATTATTACCCACAAAAATGAATGCTTTCTTTTATAATATAATTTTAATATGTTGTTAGATATCGCGTCAAAAAATAATCAGCCACATAAGCAAAATCACCAGTTTATCATTTTATTCGTTCTATTTACAACATAAAAATATATCACAATAATTCTTCCGAAGAAATGACAGGAACTTTTATTTACAAAAGACTTTGTAGGGACAAGATGGTAATATTCAAGCACACAGGATGACCGATGGAATTACCAAAAGTCTCTGCATTAGGAGAACATCTGCGCAGGTATGTACAAGCTTAAAGAAAGTGTTTTTTTTCCAGAGGAGTTAGAAATTGACCATTTGGATCCTTTACCGTCTACCAAGATTTTGCAGGAGGCTTGTCAGAGAACGTCCACCAAGAGAGCTGTTTGGAAAAATCAAAAATCAATTCGAGTATTAAATCGGGATAAATTTCTATGTAATTTCCAAGTTTGGTAATATAAAGATAGATTTATTATTTAATAATTATCATCTATGTAATCTAAATACACAATAAAGATGAAACAGGTTGTAATTCCTATAAAATTTTCGATGCGTACATACATGGTTTTGAATATTATGAATGATACTTTTGTCAGTATGAGAATTTTTGTAAAGTTTTGTGTTTAAAAAATTTTGAAATTAAAATATTACTGAATTCTTTTCTAATAAAATATAATTTTAAGTTGTGTAATAATCAATTTCAATATTCGTGCATTTGCAATTACTATTTAACTAGATATATCTACGATAATATTTTTCATTTTAATATATTTAAAAATTTTTAAGTGAAATAAAGGTAATAAAAATTTTTTTATAGATATTTTTTAAAGATTTAAGTATACCAAATTGTAAAAAACAGGAAATTAATAAATTTTCTAAAATTATTGATGAAGAATATTTGAATATTTTTAATAATAATGCTAAATTAAATTGTACTTGAAAAAATCTGCATATTTTATCCTTATTTAAATGATGATAAGAAATGAACAGAGCTAGATTATACTTACAATCCACCAAATCCTCCTTCACCAGAGGAGCCTAAGCCTTGAATGGTGTAACCTCCGCTGCTTCCTCCGCTACTGCTTCCACCGGAATAACTGGATGGTGGTGCAAAGCCTCCGGAATAGCCAGATGGTCCTCCATAACCACCTCCACTGCCGAAGGGACTAGGGGCTGGTCCTGGAGCAGGTCCAAAGGCTGAAATGTGTCCACCGTAAGGCAATCCAGAGGGACCACCGAATCCACCAGGTCCACTGCCACCTTCAAAGACTGGGAAACCACCAAAAGGACTGCCTCCAAAAGCTGGATGTCCTCCTCCTCCACCAAATCCTTGAGGTGATCCTAAGCCAATAGGCACTGGTCCACCACCAGCTCCACCAAATAAATGAAAGGGACTTTGTGCTAATGCAGCAGTTGCTAGCACGAGTAAAGTTGCTGTTGTTGCATAGATCTTCATCGTGAATTATCTGTAAATACATTTTTTTTTATTTAATGACCATCCCTAATAAATTTTTTCAATTTAAATAGTATGAATTAATAAATAAATATAATTGATCCATGTGTTTTTGAATAGTATTCTGTTATTTTTTGCATTAAGATTGTTTGCAAAGTCATCATTTATAAAATAAACTTTAAGTAAAGACATCAATGTACTTGGCAACATACAGAACTAAAAACATCCCCATAGTTTAGCCCCTTCTCTCTGAATCACAAAAATTTAAATACATCAGAATTTCACAAAAAAAAAAAAAAAAAAAAAAAAAACAGTATAACTTAAGATAGAGATAAAAATAGAAAACCAAATTTGGTAATGACTGAATGCAAAAAGAATAACAATAATTTATTTAAAATATATTGGATGAATACAAATTTTAAAGATTGCTTTATTTGTAGGCAGCGAACAGGAATTAAAATTTTTGTTGCATTAAAAATACATTATTATAAAAATTGTTTTAAGACAAAAAAAAAATGTAATATTTCTATGATTTTATTTATCTTCAAAAGAACAAGTCAATAAAAAATATTTTATTATAA
Organism: Latrodectus geometricus; assembly: GCA_026290005.1. Taxonomy (NCBI): domain Eukaryota; kingdom Metazoa; phylum Arthropoda; class Arachnida; order Araneae; family Theridiidae; genus Latrodectus; species Latrodectus geometricus. The sequence continues at coordinate 43,236 of JAPDSC010110213.1, read as the reverse complement.
AACTTTGATTATAGATATTATATATTTTAAAATATATATTTAAAATATAGATTATAAATTTTAAAAATTTACGGTTTTGAAACTATTTTAATTTAAGGAATATTGTTTGGTATACTATCATCAAAGCGAATTCAATGAAATTGCAAAAGCTAGAAAGAGTCCTGAAATTATAGATTAAAATCATGCAGATTCGTAGAATAGGAATAAAAGTTTGACAAAATCAATGAATTTTTTCCGAAAAAATTACAAAACTTATAAAAAAATTTCAGAGAAATTTTAGAAATTTTCTTAGAAAGTTGAAAAACTTTTGAGTCAGTCGGAAATGTTTTAAGGCCTATATTGCCTGACATACGAGACATACTAGAATTGCAATAACTAAATCTCCCAGTAATCAATGATTAAAAACTTGCAGATTCGCAAAATAAGAATAAAAATTCGACAAAATCAGTAAATTTTTAAAAAAGTAAAATTACAAGATTTGTAAAATAAAATTTAAAAAATTTTTGAAACCCTCTTAGAAAGTTGAGAAATTACTGGGACAGTCGGGAAGCGTTGACAATTCTGAGTCATTATTTTAAATTTATCATTAAATCACTTGTTATCATATGTTCTTTAACGATGGTGCCCTATAATTTATCATTATAAGCACCTGTAAGAGGCAATTTATGATACATAAATATTAAAAGCAGCAAAGAAGAATTTAAGCAAAGAAGATTTCCAGAATGAAAATCTACGTAGGATAAAAATTATGTACGACTGTAAGAAAGGAAGTTTGCGAATAGACATTCCGGGATAAAAGTTTGGTATATTTTAAGCAGAGAGGATTTAGACATAATAAGGAAAGATTTTATGAGAGAATCTATAGAACTAAAGTAGTACACAGTATATTTTTTCATTAAACTGGATCTCCAGTTATTAGATTATTTACAATATACTGATAAAATTATGACACAATGGTTATTATAACAATCAAAAAAGGTATATTTTGCATTGAAATAACTATATTTTTAAAGCAATTATAAACCAAACTTGATTTAACATATTTTTCTATTCATGATTATTTTTTGAAAGAATAATGAAAATATTGAAACTAAAATATTACGAATGAACTTAAAAAGTTTAAATATTTGTTTCTTGTATTATACAATTGCAATTGTAATTTTCTCACTCATAAAGAGCTCAGTGAAATAATTGTACAAATACGTGCTTATATAATTCTCTAAATATCTTTTCTAAATTAATAATTAAAGCTTTTAGGTTTTTCAAATAATTTTGAAAAGATAATTAGTAAGAATATTTTTTGAAAAGTTATCCATCAGTTCAATATGAATTTATCAACTGTAGTTTAATCTATCATAAATATTAAATTTCTCAAAATGTATAAATTTTTCTTTTATTGAGATATTTTCTTTCTTACAATAAAATTTTTTATCATAAGAGATATATAAATCATTAAATATCATTTTATGATTTATATATCTAACTAATATATATCTAACTAAATCAAACTAATATAGCAACTGAGAACATATTTTTAAAATAAAATTCAGCAAATCTTATCATGATTTAATGTCAAATATATAAAGTAATTTAATCGGAAATTTTGTAGAGTTACTTTAAATGAAACATTTAGAAGAAATTGAATTCGGAAAGTTCTCAGTTAAATTAAGCTAAATACAGCTGTTAAAAATAAATCTGTAACAAATCTTAGATTTTTCTAAATATTTTAAGATCTGAAAAACAACTTCGCAACGAATATTGTAGATTTTCCATTCATTTTGATTGTGAAAAAGGTAAACTGTATTGGATACGAAATTTAAGATTAATATGAGAAATTTCATTTTAAAATTATTTAAAATGTATACAGAAAATTATATACAATATTTAAAATAAAAGATAATTGAAGAAAAAGGAATATATTTTAATAACAGAAACTAATTAATCCTTAAGATGCATTATGAAAAGATTTTTATAAAATATCATAAATATGATAGATATTCCGTTGATATATGATAGAATTTAGCTATAAAATTTATATTTGCCTGATATCTATAGAATATTTTCAAAACTTTTCAAGTAAATTTGTTATTGAAATAAAAATATATAAGTTAAATCTGCCGTTAATTTATCTAATGTAATGTAACAAATGAGTATAATTCTTTCTCTATTACAGAAATAAAACTTTGTTAGCTCAATCGAAATTCGCAACCATTGAAAAGAAACATTAAATAAAATTATGAAGCGTATTGAACGGAATGCGTACGTACCTGAAAGAGTTAGTCTGAAAAACTCAGTGGACAATAAAAGGATAGTGAGCGTTAAAATGGATGTTTCTCCTTATATAGTGCCGGCATTTTAAAAAACTAGAGCATCTGAAACAGAGGAGAGTGAATCTTTGGAGGAAGTGATGAGAAGAGAGGAGGGGTCGACCTATGAAAAGTCGCTTGCCCTCTTCTCATTCGACCCCCCCCTTCTCTCCAGAGGTTACCATTCCCAGGTAACCCATTTCTGAACGTGAAGCCATTGGCGGCGGCCCTTTTGTCCACTAGAAATAGAAACTGAATGATTAAAGAAGAAGATAAACAAGTGAGACGTGGGTGTAGGTATTATGGATCCCTCGGGGGGATTTCTGGGCTTTCCCCCCTGAGAAAAAAGTAAATAGGCTCTTAAGAAATCAGTTAGGGGTACGAGTTTAAGTGAAAATGTTATTTTTTCTTTATTATTCCTAATGCCAGCATTTATTCATGTATTCTAATTCAGAGTAGAGTTTTTAAACCAGAATGTGTAAGGCAATAAAATTAGTGCTTAAATTTATTATGTTGGAGCAATTCTAATTTCTTTTTTAATCTTTTCATCAAACTTTGAATCCGTGTTCATTTGTCATCCGATTTTATAAGAAATTTGTTTAAGAAATTCGAGTTTTTAAAAATATCATTGAACAATAGACATACAAATATATTTCTATAAAAATTTATCATTTTTTTTTTATATATTTTAAACTTTATTTAGATGGTTTTATTGTTTAACTTTATTCAAGATAATGTGAAACGCTTAGAAATATTTTTTGCAAAAATATAGAGTTGAAATTTACTATGCATGTGATTAGTTTCTTTTTTTTTATTCTCTCAAGCAATTTTTATTTATTTATACTTGAAAATGGGTGTAAATTTAAATACTTTCAGCTACTCCCGTTATATAAGTAGAGTATTAATCAAATTAATGTAAAGTATGCAATTAAATTATATTTTACAACAATTTTAATCAGTATACCATTCTGGGTATTCTTTCATGATAACTAAAATTCCTAAATATATGTTTTTCATAATTTTCAACAAAATTCCCAACACTGGATTCATTCATGCTGCTACTTCAGAACAGAAAATTTTTGAATTTTCTAGGAATTCTTTCAGTTATTTAGAAGATAACTAATTTAACTGTTTCCTTCTTTGTTTCCTTGGGGAGATCGCTGGTTCGGAAGTTTTGCATATTTTATAACTGATGTTGCCGAGTTAGTAGCTAAGTGGTCACGACTGGCTTTTGATTCAACATATCCTGCATTCGATTGCCATCTTGGGAGGGGATATTTGTTGTGGCTCGGAATCCAGTTTAAGCATTTGGTGCTACTCGAGTTAACTTTTGTATAAATCAGTAACAAAAAACTTACAGGAAGTCCACACTGATGTTTGGACGCACGTCTATAACTCCATGGTTTAGCAGAGATAAGGGAATGGTTAAGGTGTCATTCTCGTTACCGTAATGTAGTGAGTTCGAATCCTGGCTTATCCAAAGATCCGTCTTGTTCTCTAATGATGACTGGGGCACGTAAAATATGTCTGATCAGAACTCCTCTATGTTCCCATTACAAATTAATACCTCTGGGGGTGATAGGAGTCAGGCCTAGCGTCTTTTTTGGCTTCTTACTTCTAAATTGGAAGACCCAGATGGTGCTGCCATCTATGAGCCAAAATCGTGCTTCCCCATTCGTAATGAGATGCTGTGTTCAAAAATGGAAAATGCTCTTTCTGACTTCATTCGCTTACTCCCTGGCTTCCTTGGCTTTGCCAAGTGTCAGAAGTAACAACAGAGATATACTCTCTTACATATATCAAAATTTCTGAATTAAAAATTTGTCCTAGAAGATATTATTTTAGTCCGCAAAATATAAAGGTTAGTTGGATTCTATTGTTAGAAGATATTTTTTTGTCTTGTAGACGACATTTTTATTGCGTTTATTTACTTATATATTATAAATACTTAAATCAATACAGCACTCACTTGCTTCTAATACGCTGAATTATAATTGTTTTTTAAACTCAGTTCAATTTATTTATTTAAAAGATAATAATGGATAAATTTTCCAATGCTATTTAAACATCAATACATTTAATAGCCACTTAAATGATCAAAACTATTGATGAGAGACGATTTCAGTATTTCATGTTGAAAGGAATTTTTATCAAGTTTAGACGTAATCATGTAAATAATTACTTATAATAATTATTAATATCCTTAAACTTTATAATCAATTTGATGCGCGAATAGTGCGATTTCATTAAAATTTTAACATTTTTCAATTGGTTTAAAAACCATTAATTTAGTAAGATCGAACTTTTTGACCAACAGTATGTACAGATTATGTTTGCTTATCACTTTCTTGTTGCATTCGGCCATTAATTTAGAATGATCGAACTTTTTGATTAACAGTATGTATAGATTTTGTTGGCTTATCACTTTCTTGTTGCATTTGGTTATTAATTTAGAATGATTGAACTTTTTGAGTTATAGTATGCACAGATTTTGTTTGCTTATCACTTTCTTGTTGCATTTC
>JAPDSC010110213.1:0-38398 GCA_026290005.1 Latrodectus geometricus | reverse complement strand
CAGATTTTGTTTGCTTATCACTTTCTTGTTGCATTTCGCCATTAATTAAGAATGATCGAACTTTTTGACCAAGAGTATATGTACAGATTTTGTTGGCTTATCACTCTCTTATTGTATTTGGCACACGAGGACTAATTCGAAAAAAATCACTGCTTAAAATGGGTTGCTATTTTAAGAATTCCCACGTGAGATAGGAAACAAATCCAATAACTGTTGAATTGAGTCCAAGTTCTAGCGCAATTTTATATGTATAAAAGTAAACAATATTCTTTAAATAATCAAACTTAAGTCATTCAATTAAAAAAAATTATTATTTAATTTCAAAATAATAAAAATCAATATAAAAAAAATTGGAAATTATGGTTGTTCACATTCATTTGATATACACATACCTTTATGAAGTATCACTTTACCAAATTATGGTTTGAATAAGAAACGGGTAGAAAAATGCTTTTCGCTTTCAAAAACTAGAATTTAAGAAATTAAATTTCCGAAATTTATACCTTAATTTTTAACTTTTATTTTAAAGACAGCATTTGTGCCAAGTTTTATTATATCAAGACAGAAAATTTCCATGGAAATCTGTAGTATATATATGTATATATATAATTTCTAATTTATTGTAAATAATCTAGAATTCCAAACTTACTAGATGTAAGCAAAATTTCTGGAAAAAAAATGGTTATAAGAAATTCTATAATTCTTGTAGTTGTAAGTATCTCAAAATAAAAGTACCAACTGGAATTCGATGAATGATTTTGTCATTAATGTAATCAAATACAGTAAGTTATAACATACAGTCTACAATCTAGTAAACATAAATCTAAGTTCTTAGTGAAGAATTTGTTATAAAGTAACTCTTTTTTCTTTATAAGAATCAGTTATGGTTATCTGCTTTTTAGAATCTCTAAGATGATTTTTTTTTTTTTTTTAGTTATTTAAAGAAAATTTTTAATATAAACTAGTGATTGCTATTATTTCAATATTTGAGCAATTATTTAAATTTTTTTGTAGAAGCTAGAAAATAGTTGATATACAAAGGAGCATTTAAAAAAGTCATGGGATTTAAAATTAAGAAAACCTGCCAAAAGAGCTGATATCATAAAATTTATTTGATGAAGTAATGAAATATTATTCTCATTGTAGTAAAAAATTTTAAATAAGTAAATTAAAAAAAATTTTTTTAGAGTGCTACTGCTATCATCCTTAGAGTGTTATTATTCGAAGAACGATTATATTACGTTTTTAAACGTGTGGTAACAGAATATTGTCAAACGCAAGCGAATCCGACTTTCCTTGGAGAAACTAGTGAATTTACTGTTTAAAAATTTAAAATTATATTTCCCATACTGTTACTGAAACATTATTGCAGAAAATTCTGGATTTACATTTTTGTTTTTGAAATGAATAATTATCATTAGAATTGGACTTCATATTAGCTCAAAAATCTGTGTTTTTAGAATCTTAACTTAAAAGCCGCGTATTAGGTGTATTTATTCGAATCCTCGCTCTTTTATATTACCATTTATAGAAAATATGATCCATCCAGTGTGTTAAAAATAGAAGTCAACAAAGAAAAAAAATTCAGTACATTTTTACTGCTTTCTTGGATAAAAGCGAAAATACAAGCCAGACGGCTGAAATTGTGGATGATGTTTCTGGGTTTGATGATGTAACAGCCTGTTTTGTGAAATTTTCATTTCGTGTATTCGACTTTGGTATTTTTGATGTTAAACACGGGTAGGCCAGTCGTCTAATATGGCGGTAAAATCACAGAAATGATCAAAATTGACCTACATGTTAGTAACCATATCATCACCAAGAGCTAAAGATTAACCATATCATCACCAAGAGCTAACAGTTTTAAGCCAACCTAACAATCTCACAAAATAAACAATTGTACTTGCAATTGCACAACTTACATTTGTATGTTTGCTTACATAAAAATATGATAAAATCATAAAGGAATAAAGCAAATTTATTTAATAAAAAATTAGAAACACTGATATAAAATAATTTGATATTTATTTGAGTTTTGAAAACATAGTAGACAATATGAAAAATAGATTTCTTTTGAGTCATACAAAGCATTTTTTAACGTTTAATTGACGGCACTATCTTTAAACTACAATGTGATGTTTTCATGATACATCTGAGGAGTTTATGAATGCAATATATAAGTCGTGATACACGAATTTATAATTACTTTCTATAAACTCTGAAGGTGTATCACTTTTCTTATTATTACTGGAAAAAATATGGAGAGTATTTATATGGAAAATATTATTATCCGCCAACATGGGTCATTTTAGTTTTCTCTTATAAAAATAGTTATTATATATATATATATATATATATATATAAAATATCTCTAGCTGAGTATCTAATTTAAGGCTCAGATAATTTACATAAAGGATAACTTAAAAATTATTATTTGAAATTGTTCGTATTTCGAATACATATGAACCCAACCATAGTTGAAGGCCACTTGGGTGCTATTTTGTTTTGAATATAACTTATAAAAATACTACAGATGGCTCAAATAATAGAAATCGTTTGAGGAATTCATATACATTAGAGATTTTAAGCTGGCAATGGATTTCTGAATACGGGAACCGTGCTTAAATATTCATAAATTTATTATATGAAAGAAATTGTATTAACTTTGAACTCTTATTTGATTATTTTAGTTTAGTTTAAATTTATCATTATTTTAAAAACTTTGAAATTAAGAAAATATTTTTTTTTTTTTTTTACCAAGAAAAATTTAAATTTAAATAATATCTTGAACTTTTTATCAACCTAGTCGAAAAAAAATTGATTATAAAATGTTTTCTTATGATTTCATATATTTTAGTATACAGAATATTTGATTGTATAAGTTGTTGGTTGGAAATAAATCCAGCATTTTGTATAACAATTTTGCATAGGTAACTTAATTATTTTAATTTTTTAAAATAATTATTTAACAATTTTGCATAAATTATTTAATTGTAATTTTTAAACCAAACATAAAATCTTTTTCTCCCTTTCATATACTCATATATAACACAGATAAAAGTTTCATATTTATATTCTTATTAAAAATAATGAGTATTGGAATTTAGTAACTAGCAAAATCAATATGCAAAATATGATATTTTGTTTTGCAAATAAGATATATTAAAATATCGAAATAAACTTTAACTATTTCATTCAAAAATACATTAAAAATAGTTTTGTGTTCATGTATGAAAATAAATGTTTTTTTGTTTATTGCTCAAGTTTGGCAGTTTTAACGAAAAATGTATTCATAAGGACATAATATTAACTGAGATTAAAGTAGCTTTTTTTTTTTTTTTTTTTCTTTTTCCTTTTCAATAGAACTTTTGTCCATATCATTTAAGGGATTGCACTTAACTAAATCACACATTGACATTTTTTGTGCACTTTAAATGTGAAAGTTGAATTCGTTTCCATTAATAATTTGATTCTAAATTAATAATTGTTTTTATTACCAAGAATCAATTATATAAATTTATATTTAATTATAAATGTATAAAAAAGATTAAAAAGCATCATGTATAAAAAAATGTATTATATATGAAAAAGAGTAAAAAATAATTAAGTTTCTACAATTTTTTAAAAACATACTAACATTGTATTTTATCTTAAGATATGAAATAACAATACTTAATCTAAATAAAATATATTTTACAAGATTTAGAGTGTCTTTGGTTCTGCTTAAAATGAACAGTGAATTCTGAAAAACAATTTAGAGTGCATATTTCCTCGTTAGAGTATGACAAATTAATTAATTAATTCACCAACTTAATATTTTTATTAATAAATTTTTGTTAACATGAAAAATAATCCTAGAGCTACTTTTTATGTCATCATCTGTCCAAATCGTAATTTCCTTATAAAATTTTATAATTCATTCAAAATAACAAAGAATTTATCATTCAGTTGACATTAACTAATAAAATTATACCTTTTCTTTACAGTTGTTTCATAGTGTGTGTTTGTATAAAAATACATATTTTACTACAGACGATAAAATTTAAAAAATTTATTCACTTTGAAATTGTTGTATTATACATTCATATTTAAATAGACGAAACTCACATTCCAGTTGAAAAATATGGGTAATTTATCAGCAATATGCTTTTAATGATCTTATCTCTAGAGAATGCTTTATATGTAAATTACCTTTTATTTCAGTTTATAAATAATCGTCGTTACTAATCTTAATCATTACGGTAGTAATGATTAAGATAAGTAACGACGATTACAGCTCTATTTATTGTCAATATCCCATTGTTCACCTCTTATTTGAATAAATTTCCTCAACATAAGCAAATAAAAAAAAGGAAAAATAATTCTTGGTTTTTTTTATTCACAAGTACATTATATTTACTTATGTTGAATAAAAAAGTAATTTATTAAATCTTTGCTCTGAGATTAAACATTACAAGACAATTAAATCTGAAGAATTTTTATACAACAAAAATTATTTAGTATTTTATCTTATATTTAATCTGACAAATGCTTTAAAAATGATGATGTATTTGCTTTCACGTGATTATACTATAGTTAAGTTATGAGTCTCTAATTTTACAAATAAAAATTAAAAGAATTGGTTAAATAATATACTGGGAATGCAAATTAAATTCAATGCATTTATTTTAATTAAATATGATTTATGGTTACAGAATATCATCCTATTGAACTCAATACTTAACAGCAGCATTTTTTATTTTTTCCCAGGTAGAGCAACTCTATAAGTAGTTATATAATGATAAATTCATATCCAGTTAGAACTGTCTTCCCTCATTTCTTGCTCAAGCAAGTTTTTTATTTTTTTTTATTTATTTTTTTTTTAACATAAATATATTTATGAAGAAAATAACAAAACAATTCAATAATACAGTATTCTTATAAATTTATTTATTGAAAAAACGATATAATTATTTTGTTTTATTTTAATCGGAAATATATATTTCCCTGAAAAATTATATTTTAAAATCATTTGCAATCATTCAGATATCAATTATGCTTTTTAAAATATTTCCTTACGCACTAAGAATTGAATACTAATTTTCTATATAATAATCGAAAATATTTTGAGCACAAAAATAATCAATAACTGATTTTCAGAATACTAATGTCCCTTAGGTGTAAAATTTGATTCCATAAATTTAAATATATGAGTATAATTATGATTATGAAATAAAAAGTAAAACTGGCATTTTTTAATTTTTTTCCTGCTTACATTTACATATTTTAATAATAAATATTCCATTTCTCTTAGTACTTTCAATTTTTCAGAGAAATACGTTACTTATTAGGACGTATATTTGTGTAAAATTTTTATTTTACCAATTTTGAAAGTTTTCAGTTGGCTCCTATACAAAAATCCCCCTTTTTTTTTTAGCCATCTTTGGCTTATATACATCATATCAGTTTAGAGACCATATGATTTTTCCTGATTTTTATAGACAACAAACCACTGAAGCTTTCTATTGGAATTTAGTTCATTGGGAAAATAGATTGAAAGAATAGATGAATTCGACCAGAAGTAACTAATCCCAATCTCAAAAAAAGCTCCAAACACAAAAGATTAAAAGGTCCAACTTCAATTTAACTTAAGTAGCTTTCAGTTTTATTGGATACTTCAATTTTATATTATTGTCTTATAGAATATTAGGTATAATGTATCTTTTTGAACAAATCTATTTTGTTCCTTTTTCTAAGTTCTAGAAATGTGAAGATTTTTTTTTTTAATTGCGCCAATCTTTAAATTATTTTTTAATGTCTTTAAGTAGTTTAAAGACATAAAAGTCTCAAAACGTAATCTTTAAATTATTTTTTAATACCTAATATTCTAAGACTTTTCCCAAATTAAGCAATACATTTGATAAGGATCATCAATTATTGAGCTCGAAATAAGATTAACGAATAGGATCTTTTACTAACTTGTTCAATTTATTTTAAATGAATTAATTTGTTGAAAAGATAAATTTTTTTCTTTTTTTTTAAAAAGACAAAAGTAAATTTTCGTGTTTTCCTCTTGATAAATAATTTTAAGGAATTATGACAGATTCTACTTCCTTCCAAAACAATTATAATTAAGAATATAAAGGTAATTTTTAATTTTATATGGTTAAATTTAAATGAGTTTTGAAACCAATTTAATGTAGCCAAATAGGCGATAAACATTAAAAAATAGTCGTCTATACACTGGACTTGGATTCATCCACTCGCCTTCAGGTCCATCCGCTCTCTTCAAGTTAGATCTTCCTTTTCTTGTTTGGCCGTGAAACAGGCCATTGGCCCACATTCTTAAGGGCCATACACCCTCCCTAAGAGGAAGAAAATAAAAGACTTTCGTGTTCTCTTTTTATAACTTTGGACTTTGTTTAATTTGTAACATTTCATTCCAGCACTTTTACTGTAATCGAATTATTATTATTGATGAAATGGCATCAAGCTATGATGAAAAGGTTTGCCAGAAAACATTCAAAAGGGCGAATAATTTTCACCTTTATAACTTTGAATAGAGAAGAATTATCCAAACATAATTATTTAGCCTGTGGATCTCAAATTGATAGATTCTTGTAATTTATTTGTTGTAATTTTTTAAATTTAAATTTTTAAAGGTATGAAAAAATATTTGGTAAAAGCTAAAGTTTGATGAACTAAATAATTTACTCGTACGTATAAATATAACGGTTTTTATGGAGATGAGAGAAAGAATTGATTTTAAAGACATTCTAAAAACATTTTGTTAAATAATTGTTTTTAAGAAGTTTGAATTATGAGTCAATCTTCATAAATGATCTTACTCATTTAAAATTTATACCTGATATCCTATTAATTAAAAAAATTAGAGAACAAATAAAATCATAAAAAATGAATGCTTCGAATTTTTTCAGCGAGAATAATTAAAATGTGATATAAATGTATACATAATATTATAAATTTTTAATTAGAATGAAATTGGAAAACTAAAACAATCGCTAGAAAAATATAAGAATCCAAAAATGCTGTTAAACTTTCAGTCAATCTATTGAATAGATTCACTTTAAGCTAATTAAATATATAGGGAATAAAATTTAGATTTCAACTTTATCAAAATCGGTAGAATTTATAAAGTTAATTTATTACGCATATTGATATTAGAACAAACAAAATAATTTAAGCCATTGATTTAGAAAACTTGAGAAAATATTAACGATATTTGCTGACAAATTTTCTATAAGTTATTTTAAAAATTTATGGATATCAGAATATTTCCTCAATGTTATACTTCTCAAAAATATTAGGATTCTCTTTTTAATAAGCTAATTTAAATAAACTCACTTTTTATTTATATTATCAGTTTATCTATTTTTGCATTATAGTTTTATTTGAATTTATTATACGCTTTGCAATTTGTATTAGATATCAAAACATGCATATGAGTTTGTAAAGTTATTTTGTTCGAATTACAGGAAATTTTTTCATGATCGATCTAAAAAATATCTTAAAATAAAATTTTGGAAGATTGAAAAAGAAGTAAAAATTTAGTTTACAAATGTTTGTATTATGAAACACTATTTTCCAAGATATTTTTCTCGTCTATATATCTTATTTGTTTTATATTCTTTTGACGAAGATAATGATGTTATCGTAATATATTCATTTTTATGTATTAAAATAATTGAACGTTACCTTCCGCCAAAATTTAACGAACTCAAAGAACTCTATTAAATAAAAAATTATAGGCTTTTACTCTCGATTATATTTCATTGATCAATTTTAATTGATGATAAATGAGCCTTAATCATTTTCGAAAATAAATACATCAAGTTTGAGCAATTACTCAGATCAAAATTAGGGAACCACTTCAAGAATATTTAATTGTTTTTATGAACAATGTTGTTTTCATCAGTTATAATTAAACAAAGGCAACAGAAGTAAAATTCTACAAGAATGATCAAGAGTTGTTTAAGAATGTTGAGAATAATGCTTATACAGCTTCATATCTAAATAGAAAAAAACCACTGTATTTTTAAAATTAACTGAATTCTTTAAAATATGCATAATTATTCGCAAGATACAAATGTATGTGATATAGCAAATATTAAATATATTTCAGTTATAAAGTATTTAAAAATAGGTTTTTAAATTTTACATTCCCATTTGGTATTAACTTATTTTAATTACTTCAATTTTGAGTTTCAAATAAATGCATTGAAATAAAATCACTGATGATTCTAAGTATTTTTTAAATTTGAAATTTAATTTAGTTTAATAGAACACTGAATTTTAAACTGAGTATATGATGCAAACATTTTTTTCTTGGAACATTGTCAAAAATTAATTAGTCTACTTTTTCTCTTTCTCAAAATTTTCGTATAGATTTTATCGATTTTGTAACTTTTTACTCTCTTTTTTTTTCATTAAAATTCATGACTGTATTAAAGCACAACATAAAATGTATGATATTTATCGATTCAAAACGTGTTTTTAAAAATTAGTAATATTCAGTTTTAAATTATTTATGGATCGATGTAAACACTAATATTTATAGGAATATTTACCACAAACTGCAAAGAAATTCGAAGCTGATTCTAAAAAAATTCATATTATAAAAAAATATGAGATAAGAAATTAATTTCCTCTTTCTAAGAACACGCATTTCATTAAAAAAAAGGCTGTTGTTTATTGACATTTTACTAACAAATTTTTATTATATGGCAACATGAGAGATATCTCAATTAACTTCATAGAATATTATGTCTTTAGAAAATTATAAATACTTGGCAGTATGACCAGCTCAAAATACCTTTAACAATCTAGAATCAATCGTTTCATTCGGTTGTTAACAAATTAGCCAATCGAAACCTATATTTAAACGACAAGTGAGAACAATCGGAACACGGCGTGGAACTCCTTACAGTATCGTCTACTGTCAATCGCAATTAGTCTATCTAACGAAGCACAGAGCCGTTTTCTGCCATTTTTTTTTTCTTGTTACAGCGAGAATGAACTCTCACTCTGTCTATCTATAGCCGACAGCTCTCGCTTTTTAGAATGCTATGATGACGGCCTAGTTTCCTTATCGCCGATGATCCTCTTTATAAGGTCAGACAAGCGAGATGATTATGAAAGTTCCGATGCCTTGTAAACATGGCGGATAAAAATTCTAAAGGAAACAAGGTCTACAAACGATCTTTATAGTTCAAAGAAATAGAACCCATTGAAAAAACGAATAGCTTTAGAATGGAACTTAGAGTTCTTAATTTGTTCTTACTTTCATCGTAAAGACATATATGAGGACATTATTCTCTTATAAAACACAATTACAACTTCCAAATATAAAGCATATTTCGAAATAAGTAATTTAAAGACTTGAAGGTTCCTCATCTTCTTCCATTGTGTTTAAAATTTAGGTGTATTAATTATATTTAAAATTTAACTGCGTATACATGCATTTACATATATTAAAAGTAATATTCTTTAAGTGGATTGTTATGATTATAGATATGAATAGAAAAAAAAATAACATAATTATTTAAATCATTTATACTTATTTTTCAAATGATCTGTGAAATTTATGAATATTTTATTAATGAAGTAAATGGAAAACTCATATTTGGGTAATGGAGTATAAGGTATTAATTTTTGTGAGAGGATAAATTTAAATTTTTCTAAATGTTTTTATTCTGGTGAAGGTCTAAATATATGTATATGAAATTTTAAAAGGAAAATGATGGAACTTAAGATTAAATGGAAATATTTTGCAACTGTATACATATATATATATAATGAATATTCTATTTGTCCGACGAATTTTTGTCTGAAGTAGAATTAAGAAAGGATTTCGGATTGGAATGAAACTTATATTAGGGTGTTAATCTTTAATTAATTTAAAATGACAAATATGTTTTTTTATTTCAAAACTTTGATGTTTGTCATTAAATCAAAACCTAATTAATGCTAATTTGAGTTCCCTGCAAAGTTGCTTATACTTCGATAAAATTAATTAAAGAGATGTAATATTCCTTTTCAGGTATTTCTTCAAGAATTTTTTCTTATTTTCGAAATTGTTATGCATCCGTTATCACCGGAAAAACAGAAAAATATTTATGGTATTAGATCGAACCCTTCTTTCTATACTCACACATTTCGTTTAAAAAATAATAATATTTACTTTTTTTAAGATTTTTGAAAAAGTATCGTTTTCGCTTTTCTTAATACATTACGAATCGGAAATGCATTGGAATGTGGATGAAAAGAATTTAACGGTTTCGTTTCTAGTAAAGATTTCAAGCACAACACACTTCAATCAATTTGTTTTTTACTAATTTATGAATCAAATTTCATTTCACAAAAAAAAAAAAAAAAAAAAAAAACGTTTTGGCAAGCTATTAATTAAATTATTTTGTAATGTATACATTTTTATGCGTTAAACTGTAGAACTGCATGTTTTTACTTTTAAACTGGAACTTAAATCAGAAGAGATTTTGTTTTTTTAAATCTTTGGTTTGTGTTTATTTCAGTATGGAGTATACAAATAAATCTAAGTTCTGCTTCTGTTTTCGATACATTAATTACATGTTTGTATTTTCTTTTCATAAATAAATTAAAACTTTTATGTCTCACTTAACATATATACTTATATGTGCTAAGCAACAGAACTTCATGTTTTCACACTTAAAGTGACACATCAGAAGTGATATTTCAAATTATGTGAGTTTTCATGTACACATTTCATATCATATTTCTTTTTGTTATAGAAATTTCACATTTGTAGAGTATATCCCTTTTAGTGTAGCAATTTCAATGGCCAGCAGTATATATTCATTATATAAATATCATTTCTTGTTATACGTATGTACAGTACAATAAAATAAGAAATGAAATGCTAAATTAATTATTGAGGAAGACACAATTTTTATCAAAATTAAATTTCCCAAATGAAAATTTCTGTTTTTTTTACCTGATTTTATAAGTCTAGTAAATCAGGTAATACGTCATGTGAAAAAATGACGTAGAATTTGGTGATTTTGATTTCCAAATCCAATACAAGGTGTCTTACATAACTAACAACCACAACCGTATCATTTGTGTAATCTAATAAAATAAGAATAAGCCATAAAATTGAGCATGAAAACACTTTATGATGTTCCTTTCCCGCGAGTTTTAGTTTGGTAAAACTCTATTTTAGGGTGGCCCCTTGGCAAACATGGTGATTTTTGTTTGGCAATCGATTTTATTGGAGATTTTTTTTTTGCACAGAACAATCAGTTGCTCTGTTGCAATCAGAAAACAATTATGTTTTTCCCAGCTTGGCGATCAATCGCGATCACAACTTGGCGAGAATCAAAGGGGCAGCCTAAAGTATAGTCTAACCTTTAGTTTAAACATATTTTCAAAATTTTCAATAATATCGCAGATTTATCTTTGATTTTGGGTCAATTTTTAAGTAGTTTATTGTTGCTACATTCCCGTACAATACTTTATATTTTTATATTGATGTTTGACATTTGTTTCCCAAAAAGTTTAACTACATTCGTTATAATTTTTTGCCATGTTTACTAAAATTTCCTGACTTTGATCGAAGCTAAATTGTAGCATAATGGAATTAGGACACATGCTTATCTCAGCATTGTTGCTAGCGTTAGGAAGATTCCTGACTTTCAAAAAATATAAATTAAATGGATTTATGATAGTCACATGGGATATCACTCACGACTTCAGCCGCTACCATTATTAATGAACGAGAAAAGACGCTTGCCATCTCCACAGCGTTAAGGAATTTTCTTGAGTCAAGAATTAGTACCCTTTCCAAGATAAAGAAAATCTCCATGAAACTTTCGATATTTCTAGCAACATAGAGTATCAACACAATGATCATGGCTTCAGTTATTTATACAGTTGCATTATATCCAAGAGTGTCTCTAATGATATAGTAAACATAGGTGCAGGAACAAGCCCGGTTGAGTAGTGGTAGTTCTTCATGTTCCCTAGGCACACATCCATGATTCGACCCTCGAGCTGGGCAACGTCGATTTTCATCCTTCAGTGGGTCGATAAAACTGAGTACCAAGCATGCTTGGAACTAAGCTCCTGTAGTTTCGCGTTAGACTAACGACTTAACCAGGACATAGGCTTCGCACCCCAGGACATTCGGTCATGAAAACAGATATAGGCACAATAAATCTTGGCCCCTCGATGGATTTTTTTCTTAAAAACATAATTTAGTTTATATATTAATATAACTTTTAAAAACATCAAGCTTCTAATTTCTCATTAAGAAGTATCGTTATTTTTTTATATTTTACTAATTAACTTAATTAATACTTTAATAAATGTTCTGTTGCTTTTTTAATTCATATTATATTATTTTACATTCAAAATTATTATCATAAACTATATTACACGGTGCATTATAGGTAAGTAAACAACCTCTAAACTTTTTCTTTTGTGTGCCTAAAAATGAAATCATTAAAAGTGTGTCACGACAAGATAAAGATTGAGAATCACTGCTTTAAGCAATATATCAGAACTTAAATGTTTGTAAATAGTGAAATAGCCTCTATGGGCTGTCGCACTACTGAGTTTAGGTGCAGGAAAAGCATTAAGGCACCGTTTTAAGTTTTTGTATTTAGCATCATGATGATCTGTTCCAAGTGAAACGACATCATAAATTCCAAGTTAAACGACAACATTGCATGTTAACAATGCATTTGATATCTTCTTATTCACATATCCCTTATAGATATCGTATGAGGTCATTTGATACACATATCTATAACCACTTGTTTGTAATGCTGGCATTTTGAATAACAATGGCTATATTTCTGATGTATTAAAGCCTTTGGAATTGTTCTATTTTCAAGGCTATCTTAATGCTTTGTTTTAGCAAAACAAATCACAAAAACAAGGTACTTTCACTGTATTGATTTTCTTTAATAAAAAATAAGCTCAAATGCTGCCTTGGCTAGTGAATTCCAAAAGCTTTATACTTTCCTTACGATTATATTCACCTGTGTCAGTCAAATGAGGTCTAATTCAGGACGTTTTCCAGATCTCTCACATACTGAAAACACCAGGTGATGGATTGCCGAATAATTGGCGAGCCTCTTCATATCAGTCATTAAGGGCGATAAATTGTAACACATAAGTGACGCTACATGACCTGCAGTACTTGCACACGGTATTTAATCTTTATTTGATTCTTCTCTTTTTTAGATGGTTGCTGTTATTTCTGCCGGAGTTCTAATTGTTTTATTCTAAATGTTCAAGAATTATAGCTCCAAATTTCCTAAAAATTAATAATGTTTTCTTAACTTTATAATGAATATCTTCAATTAATATCATTATGTCCTTTTTAGGCTTTTCCTAACTATATTTTATCTCATCTAAGCAGGATCTTTTTAATAAGCCATTGATGGTGTTGGAATTTTTTTAGAGTAAACAAATTTATGGATTTGATATTATTACTATACTATATACTTGGGGATGTGCATCATTATCATCATTCCTTCTAGATTGATAATTTGGTAAAACTATATTTTAGGGTGCCCTTTGGCAAACTTGGTGATTTTTTTGGCGCCATTCCTGTTGCGCCGATGGAACAACTTTGATATACCCCCCCCCCAAAAAAAAAAAAAAAAATTACGCGCCAAATCTGGCACTGGCCTACGGATTTTTAGGGTTGCTGTTTCTTATTTTGGTGTTACCAATTTAAGTTTTTTCAGCTTTTAGGTATTTGCTGTTGCCAAATTTAGTATTTTCTTGCATTTTGTACCATTTTCTGAGTTTTTTTTTTTTAAAAGCTTATTATCTATTAATTATTTGTATTTAGCGAGAATCCATCTTGGCAAGAAAAAAAGGTGCCAAAAACAGGTATTATGGTTGGTGAGGGAAAAAAAGTCGCCGAATTTCCGATTTGGGGGGGTATATCAAAGTAGTTCCGCGCCGATTACAGTGCTAACAGATATGGTTGAACATTCAAAAATAACGCAACGTCCGTTGGATTTTCAAAATTCTAAAAACGATAAACCAATCAGAGCATCGACTGGATCTAAATCAATCAGAACACAATACGGTTTTGCACAGCTTGGCGATCAATCGCGATCCCAACTTATCGAGAATCAAAGGAGCACTCTAAAGTATAGTCTAACCAATAATTTTAATGATTAATGTGAATTTTATGAATTATAACTTAGCAATATATTTTTCAGTAATAGCATTTTGAAAAAAATATGATTAACTTTTGGATGAAATATAAAATTCAATTTAATATTTTTATATCTCTTTAATCTTTGATTTTAAACTGAATTTTATTTCCTTAACAGAATTTTAATATTCACAGACTGCAACACTGCAGGATAAGTTTTTCATCATTTAGTTATAATTGAGAAAGTTTCTAATATAAATAAATTAAAAAACTGTTTTTTTTTATTTAAATATTTTGGCATTTGCTTTTGCGATTAGATGCGCATCTTTATTTACAAGTTCAATTTCATATTCATCAGAATGAAAGAAATTTATACTTTACTGATTTTGTCATTTCTTTTATCGGTTTATATTTTAGAATACGATAACAACACATTTTTTTTGTTTGGAATACTTGATCGATTGCGTTGATTTTGAGATAAAATGAGCAGACATATTTTTGTGGCACAGTATTGCTCTTTAACTCAATTTATATTTCACTTAGTTAAAGAATAAATAAGAATAAGTAAAATTAATAATATCGAATAGTCGCATGAAAAAAATAAAGGAATATTATTGGTAAATTAATGGGTGAAAAATTAATTAAAAATGAAAAAAATAAGATGGAAAAATGTAGCTTATGTGCAATTAACGTTGAGAAATGAGATATTTTAGGCAAACAGTTCTTTCGAAAACCCAGTTGTCAATCTAAATATATTATAACTGTTGAATAATATTATGAGTTGATATATTCCTTATATAGATCTGATATATACAATAATACGAGTTAATGTATTAGCAATAACAAAGATATTTTAATACATTTAATAGATTTGTAAAGCAAAGTATACTTTTTATATACCACTGAAAATATAAAGCTGAATTATGTAGCTTATTACATCTTTACTTTTTAATTTTTTTTAAATTAAAAACTTGGTTATTATTTAAACATATTTCTTGTAATATACATTAAATAATAAATTATTATATAATTTTAATGATATATTCAAAAATTATTTACATTTTTCAGCTTTTATTCTAATTAATTTTTTGATGAATAAATGTTTTTATACAAACAAGCAAGTAAACAGGTTGCTAATAAAAACAAATAAGATAAATTGAATAGTAGAATATTTGTGTAATATAAACATGAAATTAAAATGCAGTTCTTCTAATTTATGCTTAAAGTAGTTATTACATCAAAAACTAAAAATAGACATTTTCAATAAAAGAGTATTTGATTTATTTATGTTGTTCTTCTTGTATGCATCAAAAGAAGAAATTAGATCTGTTTTGGTCAGCAAACAAATATATAGAAAAACTTTTTCTTAAATGAATCTTTCAACTATCATGTTAAGAATGCAAAAATCTCTCTCTCGAAAATTATTTTTAATTAATTTGAATTTAGGTCACAAGACCATCTCCTTTCTAAATATAGCTCAAATTTCTTTTTTTGAAATTAAAAACCCAATATTATAACTTCTGTTAAAAATATGGAGCTGTTAAAATTAATATGTTTTTGTGAATTTTACATTTTTATTTTATTCAAGAACACAAATATAAATTGCATTATCTACCAAACAACTTTAGAATTTTTTGAAAAGAAAATTAAAAAAAAATTAATTATGTAAATGTCAAGGATGTAATTAAAATAGGTAATAGAGTAGGAATATATTTTCTTTTGTTGAAAAATATTTCGGAATGTTTTCCTTATTATTCCCAATAACATTAAAAACGATGTAACAAATAATGATTTTTTTGATAATAACGTAAAAATAAAAAATTCGAAATCTGTTAATTTTTAATGGTTTTGAATTTCAAAGATTTTATACATTCGATAAATTAAATATATAATCCTTATAATGCATTTTCATTAAAAATATTAATTCAAGTTTAATATTTTTAACAGAATGAATAATCTGCTATGTAGACAAAAAATTCTCATTATTTCAGCAATATATATATATATATATATATATATATATGTTTTAGGTTGGGGAAAAAGTTATCCATTATTTTTTCAGTAGACGTCTGTAGTGATCGCTATCTCGTGAGGTATCTATCAAACAGTTTCAAATTTATGCTCATTGGAAAGGTGACATTTGACACTAAAATATTCTCTTGCGGTTTTTTGTTTGATTAATTCAGTTATGAGTACAAGGTCTTAAAAATAGAAGACAACAAACAGAAAATTCGATGCATTTTAGTTTTTCTTTTATAATGGCGAAAATGCTAAACAGGTGGCTAAAATTGTGAAAGGTGTTTATCGTCCTATATATGACTGTAACAACCAGTTACACACAATTTTGGTTTCGTCGATTCCGTTTGGGTATTTGGATGCTAAAGATGCACCTCGCATGGATACAACATCGTCGAGAATGTCTATAAAATATCAAAAATTATCAAACTTGACAGCATGTCAGCAGTCGTAGTTTCGCACAAGACCTAAAAATCTACATGAAAACTGTTTTAAACCTTTTTACAAAGCGAATCTGAAAGAAGTTACAAAATGTTCACGTAAAAATAATGGATTTGTTTTCCCCCAACCTAATATATATATATATATATATATATATATATATATATACGTTTTTTTGTTCAACTTGTAAGGGTCTTTAGAAAGAGATTTATATCCAAGTATTTATATACTAGAATATGGCCACTCAACCTGTCTAGTGATTAGCATAACTGACTATGGATGGGGAGGACTTGGGTTCGAATCCCGGCTCAGACATGGATGTACTTTTTCTCTCTCTCTGTGTTTCTTGTCCTTTCCTCAGATGATGGATGAATGTGGCCCGCCCTATAAACGGGTTTGTGGTAGTGTGGCGTGGGCGATGCTACTCGTATCTTCGTGACTTGATTTATAGGTGCCCACTGGGTAACAATATAATGAATAGCAGTTTCCGGCCTTATTGCGGCAAATGGACTAATGTACTATACTTGCTCAAGGGTGCCCGCTATTACATATAAAAAAAATATACTTTAATGTAACGAAATTGAGCATAGACCGAGAGAGAGATATGATAAATTTGGAAACCTATCTTTATAATAAAAAGTTTTAAGAAAAAATACATTTATTTAATTCTGACACAATTGGTAAAAGTAGTTTGAAATAAAATAAGCAAGCATGTGTATTATATCGTGCTTACATAATATTGACGGAGTTGGTTTGCGCGCTATGACAAACAATACTCTCAGAGATTTATTTTACTAAAAAATTGTCTTACAAAAAATATATTTACTTTATTTTTAAAAAAAAATGTAAAGATGTATTTTAAATAATATTTTTGTAGCATTAGAGTTCTGAATAGGATATTGGTATATGATTTCTAAAACATACCAAATCAGTGCTAAAATATATTCAATCAATTTTATGTGACTGGTTGAATATATTTTAGCTGATTTTTTTATTTTTTTAAAAATTTTTGCCATAAAAACAAATTTTGTGGGTATTTACTATTTGAAATTGATTCAGAATCACCACAAGCAGATATATATATAAGGTGGGAATCCTGTCTACTAACTGTTAGATTGAAACATAAAGCGACAAAAATAAAATTACTAGCTTGGGTAAAATGTATATAAAGTTAAAAATATAAAGCTCTCGAAAATGACGATTTCATTTATTTATGGTTACACAGTTGATTACTGCAAACGAATTTAAAAAAGTTAAATACAATGTACTAATTAAGTATTAAAGTAGATTTTATATAAATAATATAGTAATTTGACAATAGCTTTAATCTTGTTAAATAGTACATTTTCAGTTCTTTTGGACAACTATAAAAATAATATTTTTAAAAATTTAAGTTGGTGGTAAAGTTTATCAACTTTACTATTGATTTTATCTTACTATAACAAAACTTCTGTAACATATACATTGTTTTTCATGATATTCTACTTTGCAAAAATTAAAGAAAAATCTAAGAAAATGATAAAGCTTAAAAAAATACGCCAATTCATAAAGTTTGATGATGTTAAGTAAAAAGTGTCGAAGAAAACTTCAGTTTGCAACCGGAATACAATATAGGAGAGAATAAAAGTTAAAGTTTTTAAATTTCTATGTGAGATTGTGATAAAAGACTTGGGTTTTCCAATTTGTAACAATAATCTCTAGAAATCATTTGCTCGAAGAACTGCGATGGAGACCTGCTGGGAGCCTAGAAACAGGACAGCGCCAGACAAAGACAGCGCCAGACAAACCTGACAAGATGACTGAATGTAAGTTAGTGGTTCACAGATTTTGGCAACCACTTCTAATCATTGGTTAGACAACAAGGAGGTTTAGCTAAAGATGGTCACATTCGGCAACCAATATTGGTCGTTATGCACACAAAGACATCTGTCTGAATTCAAATCCTCCCTTGCTGCAAGGTTTTTACCAACGTCAACTGTGCATAGATGATTTCATGAAAGCAGTCAGTACGCGAGGTGACTAGCGGTTTGAGTACACGTCACTCTGTAAGAGGGTACGGTTGAAGTTGGCACATTAACATGTCCATGGAACGAGGTTTAAACGAGGGCTGTTTTCCTTATAAATAAGTCTTTTTTAAATAAAGTGCTAATAAGCGTTCCTTGATTTAGAAAGAACTGGGAAATCATCATCACCTAACACAGTTCCGTGAAAATGATTTGCTTCGATTAATTAGTGTCTGTGTATTTGAAGTGATATTTATTTGGGTGGACTCACAAATATTCTATGCCCACCCACATTGAACCTCGAATACTCACACCTATAAAGGTGACATCTTTAATGCTCACCTGCACCCCTAAGCAGAAGTAATATATTATGGTTTTCTGCTACAAAACGACAACACGACATCTCAAAGCGCTCGTATATTTTGAACAATAAACAGTTCAACGCATGGAGAGGCCAGCATGATGATCAGACCTGAATACTTTCGAACACATACTTTAGGAAAACGTATAGCTGCTCTTGATATTTTTCCGAAGACATTGGCTACGCTTATAACTAGTTTAAAAGAACAATGACTCTCACTTCTTGAACAGATAAACAACATAGCTTATGGCATTATTTATTACTGCATATGTTGTAATGCTTCTTGATGAAATCATTTATCATATTAAAGATAATTTTACATTTATCATATTAAAGAACTTTCTCAAATAGTTACAATAAAATTGCTTTCAAAATATTTAAGCAAATCTTGTATTTACTTTAAAAAATAATGGCAATACCTTTTACTTGAAATGAAAAATAACTTCTTAGCTTATGTAAAACAGAGCTTCTTAATAATTTTTGGTTGGTATGTTTAATTTTTTTTAAGAAAGGAAGATGGAAAACAATGGAAACTTTAAACGAAGTCGATGAAATACTTTCAGCCATTGTTTGTAGAAACGGAATTTTTCATTAATTGTTACGGTAATGGAAAAAATGATTTACGAAACCTCCAAATATAGAAACAGGAAATACTTAAAAAGGGATATTCAATATTTAGCCACGTTTCTCTATGAGGAAATAACAACCAAGAAGAAGAAAATCGAGAGCAGTTGTAAACATCATTTTATGGTTTTCTTTAGAGAACGAGAACTCGAAATGTTGATTTTGGGAATGAAAATAGATTCAGCAAACCGTTAAACGGATGTCATTAATCACAGCATCCCTAGCAACGTGAGAGAAAAATCATTTTGAATTAATTACAAAATCGCTAGTAGAATTTTTAATACCGGAAAATTTTTGGATATTTTATTGATCTTTTTACTACAGCAAATAAAATCATTGGTACATGAATGAGTATCAGTGTATAAATAAAAACAAAAATTCGCATGAGTGCAAACAAGAGAAAAGAAAAAGTTTCATGGAAACCAATAGTCGATTTTAGTGTTTTTATATGAAAAAAAAAATTCTTTTCCGGTTTTCAATGACTTAATTAAGTTTGAGGAAGGTTTTGTATTGAAGGTGATAAAATAAAAATTATTTTATTATTGTGATGAGTGAAAGAAATATTGTGGGAGAAATATAAAATAAAATAATTAAAAATGAAAAAATAAAATTGTCTTTTATGTGTAGTTTCAAGGTACTTAGCGAAAAATCTAAAAATGGTGAATATATCGCTTGGATATATTTCCAAACTTTATATTTTGAAGTGGTTAATGTTGTATTTTTCTGTTGTCAATATTATGTTAAGTATATATATATATGTGTGTGTGTGTGTGTGTGTGAACATTGCTTATGTTTGTCAACTTTTATTTCATACGAGTATAAGTCTAAAATGTAACAGAATGCATACATAATTTACATTAAGATTAAAAATATATAATCCTTTAATCTAAACATAATATATAATAATAAATAGTATTAATATAATTAGGCATACCTATATTTTTTTACATACATTTTTAAAATGTTAGAGCAAAACTTGTCAGATTTCATAGTTTTTCATTTTAACAATATGCAACACATACACAAATTATGCTTAAATATTTTTTTCCTTCTCTTCTTAAAGCATTAGATATCATTTTCACGCAAATGATAATACAATTTTAATTATCATTTGAACAAATTATTAAGAAAATAACTGTTTGCTTAATTGTATACTGTTTTCTGTGTCTTAAGAATATATACGTAAGTAAATATATTTTTATTTTCATTAATTAGCAAGATAAATTTATGAAAATATTCTGATGTTGTTAAAGAATTACTAATAATCACTAATGATTGCATGATATATATTTACAAAATGATAATTTTGATGATTAAATTTTGAAATTTCTCTTTTAAGCATTACAGTTAATTAGTATTCTTCATTCTAAACGAAATGAATATTTATAGTTTTTTGAATATTATATTAGCTGAGACAAAAAAAGCTATGCAATAAAGTTTAACAATAGCAGCCATATGCAGTGAAATTTATTAACTATTTTATAAAAGGAGTTTTTTCTCGCTCATTTATCTTTAATGCTTTCTTTTGCTGCATTTTTTGCAACACGGACTAAAATGTTCGTCTTAAAAATGAGATACATAAAGATGCTATTTAAATCCATCAACTTATTTTTAAATGTTATTGAAATATAAATTGTAAATATTGAATATGAGTTCCTGTAAGCCGTACAACATATGGAAGTTATTCCACAACAAATATTATTAACTTTAATACTTTAAAGTTTAAAACATAAAACGTATCTTAAAATTTTATTAGAATTCTGTTGGATGATAATAAAATTCGTTTCGATTTCATATGAAATTAATATTTCTTTTTTTTTTTTTTTTAAGTATTAATGGCACAACCATTGACGTTGATACAGATGAATTATGAAATATGATGTAATAATAATATTAAGTAATTTTTGGAAAGAAAATATAAAAAAAAATATTATAATTTTTTAGTAGATTTTAATTTTTTTTTTATCAAAGAATAACGCGTTTAAACGATAAAATAAACAACATAAGTATCAACTACTGAAGCATACACGAACCATATAATTTCACAATTGCAGAAAAATGGCGTTGTGTAGGGATCGTTGATCCTTTTTTATATCTTATTAATGATATGTTGAATGATTGTGGTTGTTGATGAGGCTGAAATAATAAATTGGAAAGATTCAATCCTTAACACATACCCAAAACAATTTATTTCAATGTTTATAAATCCCAAATCCACCCATCTTTAATGGATTCCATTCAAAAATAGTATGAAATCATATTGAGCTCAATTACTTTTAATTTTTGACAGCCACACAGCTACTCTGGAAATGTAAGGGTGTTATATCTAGGCGAATTCTCTATCAACTATATAATCAACTGAGCAAACAAACTAAATCAGGTCGCATAATTTTCTGAGAATTCGCTTGTCTTTCTTCTCGCATTTAAAATTCTAGATAACGGGTTTCAAAGAAAAATACTCGTTATTTCTTGAAAGCGACTCGAATATTAATGTATCATAACTCAGTTAGTGGATTATGCATCAGTAACACGTCGTCGGTTACCTTAACTCTCTGCACACAGTTCAAGAATCGCTATACTCTTCTCACATCCGTTCTATTTTTCTGCCTTGTCGGTATCGATTGATGCAAATATTAATCGCTATCTATGCATGCATATTGATGGGTATGCCGCACGATGCCTGATCAGACGAACGTAGCTGTGAGCTAGATGGGAAGTATTGAGGACGCTTGGCTCTCTTTTTTATTTCTGTCCGCCTAAGACAGTAAGTAGTTCAATATCAAAGCGTGAATCGCCACGCCAAGGTTAATGATTTTCGCCAAGATCATAGAAACATTGTGATTGATTTTCATCAAATTCTAATTAGCGTAATGATATTCAAAGGGCTTGAGGTATAGAAAAAGCCAATATATATTCGGATGAGTAAAATTGAGACTCTTATATACAGGATTTGTTCTATTTGCAAATAATTATTAAAGTGAATTCGGAGAATTGTGTGATAACTCATCATTAACAAATTCTTTATTTGAATAAATATGTTGTAATTATAATTAACAAATTAAAATAATAATAAGTACATATTATTTGTCAGTAAATCATAAATTTTTATTGTAAAGCAATATTTTGTTAATTAGATTTATAATAATTAATATAAGAATTATTAATATAAATATTTCTTTCAAGGTTCAACGTGAATTTTGTATTCCAACAGTAAGTTATGCTTCAATTTGTTAATAAAGCTAAAAATGCTAATAAATGTACCTGGGTGGGAGGTTAAATTCTTTCCTGTCACTTTTTGCTTAAAAGTAATAATTGGACAAAGTCCTTTGGCTTGAAGTATAATTCGAACTACAACAAATTTAATTGATAGCTAATCTTCTAACTATGCAGTTACTAGTTGGGATATGTATTCAAGAGTTTGCATCTTTATATATATTATAGTATATATGCATTTTTATTTGAACATTATATTTTCTGTATTTTGAAACGGTTCAAAATAATTAATTTAATATGTGAAAAACAAATCCGTTTATTTATTCAAAATCAAAATAGAAGAAGATCATTCTAAATCAGAAAGACGAAGTAAGAAATAAAAATAATGATTTTCAGTTGGGATTTTTTTTATTTTATAGATCCTTTTGGATATGGGAAAGTTGGAGATTTGAATATCAATGCCACCAAATTGACCATTGCTCAAAATTACGAAGCAATGTTTCCAGATACATTTTATAAATGTATCCCAGACCATTTGCAATTATTTTTTACATACAGGGTGGCCCAAAATAATGAAAAGCCTATGTAAAGAAAATCTTTTTTCACTTTATATGGTGAAATGGACTTACATAATTCTGTATGGCGATAAGTGTGATGTTGTACCATTTCTCAGGTAGAAAATGCTTTGATTCCTAGTGTGACTCAAGATTATGATAATGGGAGCTCGCTTTTTCTTCTAAAACTGATCACAAAAGCTCTATGATGTCAAGTCCGTTGATTGGGTAAGCCATCGATGTTATGTAGATGAGGCCTCGTGTTACCAAAATCTTGATTGAATCAATCGGCTTTGGTGAATCTGGTAATTACCATTTCTTAAGTGCAATTTCTTGATGGAGATAATGTCCGTGTTTTAAAATGATGATGGTCGCCAAACAAGCAACGTAGTTTGAGTTTGTGATTTGATATAAGGATAATCTACACTAAACCACGAATAGAGGTGCCAAACCAGTGCAGATTTCTTTTTGGTTTTAACAAATCTTCATTGATATTCGCTTGTTTTTTGCAGTGAGTTTGGTTTCCCTTTTACAGTTCTGTCTCGCAGATGTTGTTTTTACCCCCATAATCATTGTATACTGTTATGACTTTCAGCACGATGCTTATTGATACTCTGTAACAAGTGTCTCACTGTCATTACCGATGCATCAAGCACACGGACTTCAACAATCTGCTCTTTCTGAAACTCTGACATGTCTCTCATTTAAGCTTCCTCCAAAACGAAATTAAGCAAACAATGGTGTGTACACTAACACAAACTACAAGCAACTATACACTTGAGACTGCAAGCAACAATAGTTACAGTAGTTACACATATAATTTAATACTATCATGTACAACAATCACTATTTTCAGCGAGACTTTGCCATTATTTTGGGCAACCTCTGTGGCGCAAATACAATAAAATAACAGAACGCATAAATTTATTTTACATTTAATTATATAAAGGGATTCCACAGGAAAAAACACTCCTTATATAAATTTAATCCCTCTATATATTTTTTCCTCTTCATACAATTTTTTGAATAGAATTTTTTTTACAATGGAATTTTCATTTGTAAGAAGCTTTAGACGAAACAAAAACTGCTGAAAAAGTTTATTTCGTGAACGGAATTATGCGAACTTGTCCAATATAAATTTTTACATAGTTTTAAGTGATATTTGAAAGTAAAATAAAATAACAAAATTCAACATACTTACTATAAATAATCTTCAGAGCGAGCTTGGTGATTTGGTTCGGAAAAGAATGGTTCTTGTAGATCGTAAGGTACTGACTGAAAATTATCGTTATATAATAGATTCTATTGCTGACTTAACCGAATATCTTTTATGTTTATTAGTACACGTATATAAAATATTCAGTGGTTGTAATTCTCTCATCTAATACAGTCTGGTGTGAATAAGAAAGTACCAGCTCTGGTGTTGTTCCCGTCGCTTGATTGTGGTTCAAAGTCATGAGACGATTAATTGTACCTAGAGCTTTTTAATCAGCAGATATTGATAACCAGAAAAGTACAAAAAAGAAACATCTGCCTTCAAAAAAATAAAACTATTCTGAAAATAATTTTTAAGTTTGTTGATAAATTGAATGAGTTGTTAAGGTTTATTAAACTAGTTCCTTTTTTTCAATTATTGATTCACTTTCCCCGTGATTATTATCAACAATTAGAATACACTTTGTTATTACAGTTAGAAATGAAATATTATAAATTAGGATAAACTGAACTAAGCTACTAAGCATTCAGAAGCAAAATACATTTTTTTTGTAAAAGAAACAAAATGATTTTTTTATGTAATTTAAGAAGTAAAACTAAAAAAGAGATGCTATCAATTTCATCAAAGGATTACCATAATTACAAAATAAAACTGATGGATGAAACCACCCTTGCAAACGTTATGTAAGATATTTGAAAGGATGCTTAGAACTTTTCCTTGTTTACCCCAGCTGCGTTATAAATTGTGATTGTTCTAGTTTACTGATTAGACTCGTCCAAGTCAGGTTAAATGCCATTATTTCAGAAACGTGCTTCCTTCCTTAAATTGTTTTGATTTCGTATTTATAAATGTTGCTGGCGGATGTGCTTGTTCTATACTTACATACGAGATTCATTTTTCTTTGTTTGATTTACAAGTATTACGCAGTATTTAATTTCACTAATATGAATCTCGCAGAGTTTTCGATTAACACTTCCTTGTTTTGTTGGGCAATCGATAGCTATTTATGAATTGCTATTTTTAACGCTCTTACGTGTCTGTGTTTGAGCGAGAACGAAACGAATTTTTAAAACTTATTTTCAATTATTTCAGTGTTTTTATTCTTCTAAGGCTATTTATCACATCAGAACAGCTAAATAGAAAGAAGCGTTTTAAATATCTGCCTCAATACGCGTTTACAAAGAAAGATTATTAATGTTATTGCACTCTTGAATGCCAATCAGGATAGACTCAAACGATTTAAGTTTGATCCCAAATTACCAAAAATCCAAATTGATATTAGTTTACAAAAAAATTCCAGTTTTTAACCCATTTATTTATTTATTTTTGTCGAGTGCCAGTCAGGCTGTCAATGTGGGGTGCGCTGCTCCAGTTTTTCAACGTAACCGTAATTCGTTATGGAGACCCACTTCTCAAGTACACACATGCCATAGGACCCGCTTATAGGATAGGCAACCATTCATACAAGGAAAGGACAAAGACAGGAAAGAGAAAAAGTACATCTATGCCCGAACCGGGATTCGAAAACAGGACCTCCCTATCCGTAGTTGCTGATCAAGAGACAGGGTGGGCGGAGATCCTTTTATGTTATATATATATATATATATATATATGAGAGAGAGATAAAGAGTTAAAAGGATTTCTTAAATTCCGGGTCTACATTACTTCCTTTGGTATTTAATGCTTTTGAAAATGAATTTTATAGTTAAAGTTTGACAAGGACGTCGTGTTACATAATTATTGGGAAATTTATGAATATTTTATATTTTTTAGGAAAAGGAGAAAAAAATTAGACTCCTGAGTGGCTTGCTCCTCTATGAGCAAGTACGGGCACGGCAACCACGAAGTGCCTGAGGTCCCAAACCTGGAGATATATCCAGGTTGGGCGTAGGGCTGTCATCCCACCCAATAAAACCCTTTTATCTCGAAATCTAAAGAAAATGAAACCGGACTGATCAAATGGAGATGAAATGGAAAAGCATTTAAAGATTTGAAATTTGGATGCTGGAACATGTTATTGTGCAGAGGGAGATTTTAAGATTCTAAAAATAATTAATTGAAGATCAATTGCCAAAAATAGATCAGAATGGAAGAAAGTTCTGGGGAAGGAATTTAGAAGCTTCTAGAATTCTCCTAAATGTATAAAAAATAAATATTCCAATTTATTCAAGGTAATAAAAATATTGCGACTTGTAAGAGTATCTGAAAAACAACAAAAGTTTTGTTGAATGCTAAAATTTTGCTATCCACCCACGCAGGTTAGCATACAGCTTTTCCAATTGATGAGACTGGGTTTGAATCGGAGGAATATAGGAACGACATTTTTTATTGTAGCCACAATATTGAATCTAGATGTTCTTTGACCAAAATGTTTCTCACTTATCATCAATAAACAAAACGAGTAGTTAAAATTTGACGTTTATATGTATAATTTACAAAAAAGACTCAATTACCTTTGGAATTGTGTGGTGAGATTATCGTGGATAAGTTGATTTCAGAGATAGCCCTCTAAAAGAAGAAAGATGAGCACAAATATGTGTATGAACAACTTACACTCACAATGGGTAAAATAATATTAATTACTTGAAAAACAATATAATTATTCACTAATTACAAACTTTACTAGAAAATTAGAGCCAAATGCTTCGCTCTCATTTCTTTTCATTAGAAACATCGATTACCCTAGGAAAATTTCGAACCCAAAAAGATTAAAATTTATTTGTAATTCAACATAGAAGATAATCCACTCAGAGGATAATTGGTAGTTTACTCTGTAACAAATCTATTCTCATAAAATTTTGTATTAGAATATTTACAAGAATTTTTAAGCTTAGTTTTATTTAAGAAAAAAAAATAGTGAGATAAAAAATTTCAAATAGTTTAAAAAGATTCGAAACGTAAGTAGTTTTTTTTTTTACATTCTCTTTATCAAATTCCAAGAGATTTCGTGTTATAATTTTGACATTGTATTTTTAGCATCAAGAGAAAAATATGTTTCTCACCTACCCAATTTTCAATACAAGATAATTTTTTGATAATATTTGTTGTTGATTTAGATTACATTTATATCCAAATCTATTATCAAGATTCCAGGAATTTGTAGATTAAAGTATTTATAAATTTGACTTTGTATACCACAGTAATATTTCTTTTGATACCTTTTTTATTACTTAAGGCTTGTTACAAAATTTGTTGATTAAGTAACACATTGAAAGTATACTCCAGTTCAAATTCAAGTAAAAAAGTAAATGTTTCCGAAGCGTCAAATAGAACAGCATATTTTTGACTCGATGCTTGATGACCATTAACGTCAACGTGACATTTTTTTTAAAATTCTAAATTCATAGGTTACAGATTTTAAAACTTTGAATTCTTAAACCTTTTTCACTTGACCTTTTTTTAATATTATCTTTTATCAAAACTTTTTTTTACATTCTAATAAGTCACAAATTGGAATATTTATTATAATAATGTATTTTTAAATATTGAGATATCATTAAACGTATAAAATATCTATATCAAAACTGGTCTCGAAAATTTCGTAGATTAAAGAAGCTTTAATTTCCTACACTGATTTCTTCAGAAACTTTTTTAATCGATTCTTTTTCAGTATTAATTAAAATTAGTTATTGTGCTTCTTCATTCATTTTTTAATAATTAATTATATTAGTTTTATGAATCGTTTGTGTTTTTATATGAGTTGGTGAATATTTTCTAAAAGATATATATTTTAAAATACTTAGGATTCAATCAATCCCATTCAAAATTTATAAGTGGTAAATGTATTGGCGAATTTTTTTTTAAAGGATTCTCCCTTTTCAGAGCATTATGATACGTAGAAAACCATACCTTGTTCACTTTTCAAGCAAATAAAGAATTTATTAAATACGCACAATGTTTAAAAATAAATACAGAAGTTTCCATTGTTATCGAAAGTGAATAAAAGCTGGTCCAAGCCATCATTTATAGCGCGTCATTAAGATCGCCCTATGCATTAAGACCATTATAATACTATAGCCGTGTCCTTTCATCATTCATTTATTCCAAGGGGTCAACGACTGTTACCTTTCAACTCTTTTGTGGGAAAAAAGGTGAAGGTCAGTGGGTCAGATGCGAGGGAAAACAAAGTTGAAGAATCATGCTTGACCGGACCTGCTGTTGGTAAAATAGAATCTGGGAAGGGAAGGGTTATTGCCGAATATTCCTTTGTTAAGGCCGCATTCATTACTTTCTCATTTTGCATCGGTGTCTTGAAATTTAAATATTCCCATTTTAAATGGGATCAAAATAGAATCCTTGTTAGGGTTTCATGAGTGGGTATCACTAAATGGGTAAGGGTGATAGGTATGCAGGGGTGAAGTATCAGTAAATATATGCGCGTTCTATTTTTCAATTTTACATTATTTTTTTTACATAATAAATTAGTGTTTAAATAACTATAGTTAAGAAACGATAAAAATAAAAATTATAAGGCAGTAATTTTTACTTACTGTTGTTTCTTATAAATAAATGAATTACTATATATTTTTGCATATGTAACCAAGAGATTTTAATTAGAGATATTCGGATTAACGGTTAACGTTTCAGATCGTTTAAGATTAACCCATGTGTATCTTTTGAATATATGTTTTTCATTTTTCTCTTTATCTATAATCAGTAATTTTGTAAACGGAGTTAAAAATATTTCGGGATAAAATTTTTGAAATAAAAAAATTTTTGCTTAAAGCATAAAAATTTTTGCTTAAAGCCTACATTCTAAATGCTTAAGTGGTAAACATTATTTAAAAAAAATAAAAATAAAAAATAAATTTTTTTTAATATTCTTAGACTTCTGTAACGACAACTAGGATTATTTATTTTATTCAATTTTTCGTCAAATTGTGGAAACATTTTAAATGCAATTACAATCTCATTAATTTAAAATCTCACGATTATTTATATATGCATTGATTACCAAGATTATTCATATAAGCATTGATTACCAAGATATTATTCCTTTACGCATTGATTACCAAGATGATTCATATACGCATTGATTACCAAGATATCATTCCTATACCCATTGATTACCAAGATATTATTCCTGTTATTGATTACCAAAATATTATTCCTATTATTGATTACCAAGAATATTTATATACGCATTGATTACCAAGATTATTCATATACGCATTGATTATCAATATTATTCATATGCGCATTGATTACCAAGATTATTTATAAACGCATTATTCACATCTGTCTGCTGTTCTACAAAGAGTGCGATGTTAAAATGGTTTTTAATGTTTGCAAAAAAATCTCAAACCCAACTATAAAATTCATTTTAATAATTATGATTTTTCAAAATTTGTCGAAATCAAAATGACATCTTTAATCGACAGGTATGAAGGGATATGCGAGGAAAAATTCAGCTAAAGTGCTCAACAGACAATGTGCCATTTTTATTTAAAAATTAAAATAAGCTCTTTAATTTTCATAAAATTTTATTGATCTGATATCAGAGAATAAAAGTAAAAATTTTTAAAGATGAGTTCTTGATAGGTTTGGTTTGTTTGGTGCTCAACGGTCATTTTTTTACCCATGACAGTAAATTATACTGGGACCTGCGGTTTGAAATGGATTCTGAAACACGATAAACAACCAAACTCAATGTGGGAATCAAACCCACGAGTTGTTGAATCAAAGGCAAGAGAGCTAACCATTGGTGTAGCAGCCCCGCTCGGTTCTTGATAATCTAAGGAGAAGTTTTCATAAAAATATAAGTGATTTTAATATGCCTACTGATATACTCATATACAATATGCCTACTCATATACACTGCTCAAAACAATTAAAGGATATTATAAGTTTTATATATAATAAAGACCTAAGCGAGATTTTTTTGCCGAAAATGGAAGAAGAGAATCACAAATGCCAATCTTTCAGATTTTTAAACTGTGGAGTATGCTAATTTTGAGTTCGACGTCAAAACGTCGCTTCAGCGGCAGTGTATGAAATTTGTCTTTCAACTGAATAAAAGACACTGAAGACAAGGATGATCGGCATTTCAGTGACTGTTTGTTTCGATGAGTGTGATGTCTCAGCGAAGTCATTTAACTAATTCAGAAGCTTGGAGAACTGTTGGTAGGTTAGAAGGGGGCCAAACTCAAGTCGAAGTAGCGCAAGCCATTGGAGTTTCACAAAGTGTTATTTCCAGGATCTTGAACCGTTTTTTGGAGACTGGAAATGCGGGCCGTAGATCAGGGCAAGATCTTAGACGGACAACAACGCCCAATGAAGATCGTTATTTAGTGTTAACGGCTCGGAGACACCGAAATATGAACGCTACTCTTCTCCAACAACATCTTCGCTCGGCTTCTGACATCACGGTTTCAACTCAGACTATCCGAAACCGGCTCCATGGTGTAGGTCTGTATGCTCGCACACTGATGGTATGCGTTAAACTAACATCAAGGCATCGTCGCGACGGGAGTGGCAACAGAGTATGTGAACTGGAGGAGAAATGAATTAAACAATGTTCTTTTTTCTGACGAGTCCCATTTTCTGTTCATCCTGATAATAGGTGTATTTTCATCTGGAGGACCATGGCAGTAGGAATAATCCTGCGTTCGTGCACGAAAGTGTAAGATTTGGCGGTGGGGGAGTGTTGGTGTATGGTAGCATCTCCATCGAAGGACGCTCTATATCATTCGAGATGGACTTCTGACTGGTCGCCGATATAATAATGAGATTCTCAGACATATTGTAGTCACTTACGCTGCAGCAATAGGAGATGACTTTATTTTAATGGATCATAACTGCAGACTACATCGTGCTAACCTGGTGGAAGATTTCCTTTTTGAGGAAGGAATCGTACAAATGGAATAGCCAGCTTGTTCTCCTGACATGAATCCAATAGAGACGTTTGGGACGCTCTAGGAAAAAGAGTTGCTGGCCACCAACCACTCCCACAAACTCTTCAAGAACTGAAAAGAGCTCTTCTGGAAGAGTGGGACAGAATACCCCAAATCGTGATTAATATCCTCATTGACTCCCTGCCTCAAGGATATTCAACGTTGCTGGTCGTCAGTGGAAACCATACCCCCTACTGAAAATGATTTTCTTTGAAGAAAACATTATTCTTCTTATTTTTTTCTCTCATATGCACAAATTGTGTTTTTTTGTTTGTTTTATACACAAATACGTAATAAAATGCATTTTTTTCTGCCAAACATGTGTAATTTATTCTCATATAACCTACTACGTCTGTCGACCATGCATCTATCAGCTAAAATGTTTCCCTGACACAAGATCTACCCAAAACCGCAATATCCTTTGATTGTTTTGAGCAGTGTATATAAATACTTATGATGCTTTAGGCATGCAACATATATTTTGCTTTTGATAGGAAATATAATTTCAATTTTATTGAGACAGAGTTTCCTGTAATACTTTTGGGTAGTTAAAAAAAGTTTAAAATAAAGAAGTCTCGATATTTTTTGTGTTGCCAACTAATTACTCAAATCTCCATATCACAGAGAGTAGCTTGGTTTATTTTGTTAGAAAAATTTATACCATTAAAAGAAACAGCAGACTTTATTTGAAGAGGATTTGAGGATATCTATGCACTATGAACTGTTTTTATAACCTGGAATATTTAAAAAAAATTTATAGTGTACATGTTGTCAATGCTTCTTGGAAAAATATTGTAGTTTAATTACCTATATTGCATTTGATAACTATTTATCTAAAATAACTTAAAATGATCTTTTTCTTAATATCATCTGAGGGGCACACATATAAAATATAAAGCCAACAATTCACCCATTTATTTCAGAAATTAAAAACATGGACCTAAAAGTCTGCTTTGATTAGACTAATGTCAGATTCATTAATTATAAAAATTTTAATTGCGTTGGCATATAAAAATGAACGCATGCATGCATTATAGACAATATAATCATATTCAAGAGCTAAGCACAAAATAATGAATATAAGAATATCGACAAGCAACATTTTGATATGAAATGAAGTAGGAAAGTAGTAAATATATTTGTTCCTGGAACAAAATAAAAAAATTACAAAGATGAAGATAATAGAGAAGTTCTGAAATAAAAAGATATTGAATTCATTAAATTTATTCTTTTTAACATTAAAACAAATTAAAAAGAATATTAATAGGACCCGTGAGCATTTATAATCTGCAAATAAAACTCACATCACTTAACCCTGCTTTCACCAACCGCAACAGTCAAGAAAAATCGCACTTTTTATTTAGATCATTTCTCCAAGTCTGTAAAGTTTGATTTGTGTTTCGTGCTCAATAGCCATTTTTTGTGCATAACAATTAGCAGAAGCATACATTTAAAATTGACTCAAAACACTACATAACCGAGGTGGTATTTGAACTCAAATGCTGTTGAATTGAAGGGCATAGCTCTATGTACTCAGTTTCAAAGACTGAAAGAGTGATTCAAGTTGGGAAACGTATAAATGAAGCAGTGGCAAGGGCGTACCAAATCTTTTCAATAGGAGTCAGACCCAATATGGAGAATAACCAGCCAATGCACCATATTCTTTATTTCCGAATTCTTCAAATAGTCATCGAAAATGATAGCTCTATGAGGAGGTGTCATGAAGTGGGGAGTGAACGGTCCTGTCGGTTCGCCGTTCCCTCTTGAATCCAGCGAGAACAAATCCGAACCACAGTTATTTGGGTTCATCCGACACGAACACCGATTTCTCTGATGGATTGTGACTCTATTCTTTCCCTGTTAAACTCAGAAACTTACTGTAAGGACACTTGATGTTTCCTACGAGGCATTGTTAATCAGCTTACGAAAAAAGTAAATAAAGCAATTGCAGAATTTCTAATCGGTAATTCTTTTTTATATAATGCTTACAGGTGGCAGGACAGTCGCTCTTAATGTGCGCAGGAGCTGCAACGCTAATAATTTCACAGCTCATTGCCACAAATGATCTGCATATCACGTGATATGTTTGCTTCCATCAGAGTGTTGCATTTTAGGTGGCCAATAGAGTATAAAACAAATCTGTAAATAAATAATCACTCACAATATCCGATAATATCTATTTCAGTTTTATAGTCTTCGCGTGATGTATTCTGCATTATAACAAATTATTTTTTTAATCCGTCATTGTAAAATAAACAGATGATCATAAATTAAATATTAGTTTAGGGAAAAGAAATCCATTATTTTTACGTGAACTTTGTGTAACTTCTTGCGGGAACTTTATGTAACTACTGCTGACATGCGGTCAACTTCGATAATTTTTAATATCTTATAGACATTCTCGACAATGCTGTATCCATGCGAGATGCATCTTTAACATCAAAAATATCCGAACGGAATCGATGAAACCAAAATTGTAATAACTAGTTGTTTCAAGTTTATATAAAACGATAAACACCTTTCACAATTTTAGTCACCTGGCTAGCATTTTCGCCATTATAAAAGAAAAACTAAAATGTATCGAATTTTCTGTTTGTTGTCTTCCATTTTTAAAACCTTGTACTCATAACTGAATTATTCAAACAAAGAAATCGCAAAAGAAGAGAATATTTTAGTGTCAAATGTCACCTTTCCAAAGAGCATAAATCTGAAATTGTTTGATAGATGCCTCACGAGATAACGATCACTACAGACGTCTACCGAAAAAATAATGGATTACTTTTTCCCCAACCTAATATAAGACAATAAGCTTCATCTCAATATATTCCCTCCAAGTAACTTGAAATCCACAGGACGGAATATTATATTTATTCTTCCCCTTATTGACAAGATTATATCGTAAGGTTTAGTTTTAGACAATTTTATAGTTTCAAATACAGGAATTATTTTTCTTAACTATCTCTCTTAAATTTTAATCATTTTCATTTTGAATTTTTTACAGTAATAAAAAATGAGCTTGGAAAGTTTTAAAAAATCATTAAATTCCAAGTTAACTAAATATGTTCAGAAACAAATATAAAGGTAATGCGAAAATAATTTAATTACATTCAAAACTGATAGAGAATTGGAAAAAGTGATGCAAAAAAGTGAATTTTAGAGGACATCCAATAAACAAAGAAGGCTATTTATCCCATTTCCTTCAATTGTACATTTATTTACATTCAAAACTGACATTTGAAAATAATTTATTTGTGTGAATAATTTTCAATCATTTGTACTAAAAACCTACTTTTCCCTTATCCATTGCAGCTTGAATAATGGGTGTCCACGTGAATTTTTAAGAAATGGGGTCCCAAATACAAATTAAAAGAGGAATGTTAATAAGAGTTATGGTTTTCTATTTAATTTTACTTATTACCTAGAATATTTTTTTGCAATTTAAATTTTCTATAAACGTTTAGCATTTTTAGTAGTTCATTTCTGGGCCCAACATTGATAGTAACCGGGCAGTAAATCTGTTATGAGAATGACGTACTGGATATAGTTGTTCAAAAAATAATCTTTGTAGCCTCATTAATTTTATAAGTACATTTTGAGGTGATGTTTCTCTGTTTATAAAGTTCTTTTTATAACAATTATCATGTTTTAATAAGTTGATATTTCAGAATTTTCTGATCTACAAAATTTTATAGTTTATTTGGGTTTTTTAAGTATCAAATTTTCTAGATTCTCAAACTTAATTAGACTAGGAAAAAGTTTTTTTGTTATCAAAGACCGCTGGTGATGGATCCAAAAATTTTCTTATTCAAATAGCTTATTTTACCTTTTCAATCATAAAATATATTTTACTTTTATCGACTGTTTTGGAAATAAAACTATTGAAAAAATTTTAAAATATGATTTGGAAAACCGTATGCAAACGTATTTCCCAAGTTTAAATTTTGATTCAAATATTTGGTTGGGAAAATCTTGATATAAATTTTATACCTTATGTGAAAATCCTTGTATAAATACTTTACAAAGAAGAAAATCCGAAAGATGATTAATTATAATCAAAATCATTGTCTAAATAAATTATAAAAAATTAAGACTCACTTTTTCTATAGAATTAAAAATTTATAATAGAATTATTTATGCAACTATTTAATTTCTCTGAAATTTAAAAATTATTGGTATAAAAAGTACTTGATGGGATGAAATACCAATTTTATTCTGCAAATTTATTTTACATGTTTAAAAATATGCTGGTTAAGTATTGACATTTTCATATATAAGAGTAAAATTATTTTTTCCCTATACGATTATCAGATATTCTTTATTCTTTTTGTCCCAGGTAAGAAAGTGGATTTGATCCACTTTCTTTTGAAAACATTGTCAAAAATAATTTCCAAAATGAAAAATAACTGGAGTGATAGAGATACCTGTTATATATTGTCGTTTTCTAATATTATTCCCTAGTAGTAGATAGTTTGGAAAAGGAAACTTACTCTGGTTATTTGTGACCAAACCTTAGGCTTCATAGTTAGAATATTTATAATTTATATATATTACCAGTAAACATACAAACTTAAATTTTGAATAATCAGAAATGCAATTAATATTGAAATGGACTTAAATGATAATGAGAGATTGTTCAAGTATTTTTATTTTCATGGAAATGTATTTTGTCTGCACTTGCACCACTCAAAATACGTCCCATAGTTAAGTACAACGGTCGCCAAACCTTTTAACCTCAGGGACCAGTAAATTCATACTTTAGATCTCAAGGAACATTAAAAGAATATTTTAAGTGTTTAACATATTTATAAAAAAATTGTTACTACATATTATGGCTTTATTCTATGATATATAATGGCGCTTTTATAATTTTTCGTGTATTTTTATCATTTGAATTATGTTTTAATGCATCTTAAAACATAACTTAAAGTGATAAATTATATTCAGTTTCTGAATTTGTATATATTCTGAATTTGTATATATTTGAATATATATTCACCACTGAAATTTTACAATCACTTTGACGACCGCTGGTTTAATAGAGATAGAAAAGTCCAAAGTTTAGTGATCTTGATATGGATTATTACTTCTATTTTGATCAATTTTAACAATTTCGGATACCTAAATTTGTATCTACATAAATTGTAATCGTTTCATGATTAAATAATCATTACAACAAATGAAGCTTAAACTCAGAAGAAAAGAGGTTTCGATTGTAGCTGTTTGAATGTCCACACTATATTTTGTTTTATTTAGTCTTCTAATGGTATATCATGCCAGAATCACTTTTTAGGCTTCTGATGTGACAGACAGAAGGAATTATTAAAAACAAGTATTAAGAATTCTGTAGAATTTTATTTATTATTTAACTATAAAGTCGAAGGACTTTATACAGTTGCATACTTATGATTTTCGAAGAAACAATGTATAAAAACTTTAAGCAAGTATAATCGGCTTTTATCAACTAGTTGGTATTACAATAATTATGATATTAACAATAGCTAAATATTACAATAATTATGAATACGGATAATAACAAACTTGTGAATTACTTTTTGCATTAAAATGTTCCATTACATATTGCATGCTCTAAAATAGTTTATATTTTTAATTAATTTTCAAATTAAACGGAATCGAATTAATTTTCCTCATTCGCATCAAAATAACTTAAATCTCCACAGTTAAAATTTTGGAAAACTTTTACATTTTTTTTTGATAAAACTCCATTAAAATTTTTATTTTAAAGTATATGCGCGATGAAGATTGTTTATCAATAAGGCTCTAAAAATGTCTAGCAAGAGGTAAATTTGACTTAATTGTAGAGATCCTTAGACAAATTATCCCCAAAAAATATATAGTTTACTAAATGAAAAAGTACCAAAAAGTAATCTTGCTTTTTGTGTTTTAATTGTCATCTTTTGGAAATTGTCATCTTTTGGAGACTTTTGGAAATTGTAGATTTAACATGACACTTATATATAAGAATAATTTAAAAAAAATACTAAAATGCAAAAGTTTTAAAAAAATTTAATTCAATATTATTCCATATATAAACAAATCTTTTTTCAAATTTACTGCACTTGCTTTTCAGTAAATATAAATTCCATTAAGTTTTGTCTTAGTGCTGCCATCTATTGATTAATTAATTTACTAATAGTATTTTCAGTATTTCATTTCACACATGAATGTTATAAAATTTTATTGCAATTCAGTTTAAAAATATTATACTTAAGAATGCTAATGCTCTAGATACTGTCAGTACATCCTATTAGAAAAATTAGTTTTCCTTTGCATATTTTGTTCACTTTAAGTGTGAAATTTTCCTTTATTAGAATACAGAAAATTAAAATTGAAATGAAAACAAATTTATAACAATTATATAATTACCTATATCATAATTTTCAAATTTTCTCCTTTTTTCTATTAAATAAGAAATACAGTCATATGAAAATATTTCGTTTTTCCAAATGAGTGGACGATTTTAGTTTACAAGAAATCTTCGTTTTTTGGAGTGTTTGAGAAGAGAATCTATACCAACAATTTGTTAGTAGAGATCGACTTTCATAGTTGGTAGTATCGAGGGCTTAGCAAGTCTGTGAAATGTTATTTGACGCTAGGATAAGTGTTTAAAAACTCGTTTGTTGAGACTTTAATAGTTGCATTAATAAGAACATACTTTTTCTACAATTTTAAGGTACCTTGAGGAAATTCTGCATTGTTTCTTGATGAAACATCAAATTAATTATTTCTATTTATTTAAACATTGAATTCTTCAATATTTCTTTTGCCAATGAAATCATTTCACAGAAGTTCTCAATGGATGTTTTTATTTCCCAATGAAAATTTTTATTTAAGAAAACTGCACATTAATTAATGCCGATTAAAATTTTTTAATATAATTTGAATCATAAAATAAAAATGAAAA
>JAPDSC010110208.1:55440-67804 GCA_026290005.1 Latrodectus geometricus | reverse complement strand
AAAAAAAAAAAAAAAAAAAAAAAAAAAAAAAAAAAAAAGCTTAAGAAGTTAAATAATGCTTGAAATAAATTGGGATTTGTAAAAATATACTCTTACTAAAATTATTTGAATTAGGCTTTTCATTAAAAAAATAATAATAAACGACCAAAAAATGTCTACAGAAAGAAAGCAATCATTTATGCAAACTGAGACGAACATATCGTAAGTTCTACATTTATGAAATGAGCAAACACCATAATATTTCATTACTTCAGATTAGCAACTTAATTAAATAGTGATGCTAATTACTCAACAGTGTTTTATGCTGGTAAAATTTGTATAACATTTAAAATAATTATGTTAAATATTATAGAATCATTCAATGATTTCTCACAAACTACACAACCAGTTCCTTGTTCTAAAAGATTAATGAATTAAATGTGGGAAAACAATCGTTTTAGGAATGTAGTTTATTACATTGACTCTAATAAATAGCTATGAATTGCAAAAATTAGACAATAATTCAAATTATATTACATGATTGTTTATTTTCATTTCAACAAATATTAATACTTTCATTAATAGCATTAAATTTAGATTGACATTTGTGATGAATATAGATAAAAGAGAATAACAAAAATCGTTGAATTATTTAATGTTTTTTTTATTTTTCTTGTTGAAGAGGAAAGCTACATTTTTCAAGTGCAGATGCATTAAAGAACAACGTTTTACTGTCATTACAGCTCTCAGAAGTGTGATAAAAATAATTCTCAGTTATCACGTATATCACAAATTGTTGCTGAGGATTAGAACTTTGAACAATCAGATAGCTTAGAAAAGCATTAGAGTACCCATTATCCTTAGCACTCCTTTCAAGAAACAATCATTCTCTGGTTGACGTTGTTTTAAAGAGCGAAATGGCTTTTAAGAAGGTGAACCCATAAAACCAAATCTATCTTTCTCTCTCTAAGTATTGTCAAAGAATGAGTACGTGTTGAAATAGAAAAAAGAAAATTTTTGAACATACAGTTATTCTTTGTTTTTTCTTATAAATTTAAAAATTAAATAAGATTCTAAAGCATTACATATAATTACATAAACATTACATTATAACTATGTAAATATTAGAGCTATGCTTGTTCTAGCTAGGATCACATAATAGCTCTAGTAAGGATATAAAAATACTACTAAATGTATCCAAAATTATAGATACTAGTATAAAATATATTATGTATCTTGTA
Organism: Latrodectus geometricus; assembly: GCA_026290005.1. Taxonomy (NCBI): domain Eukaryota; kingdom Metazoa; phylum Arthropoda; class Arachnida; order Araneae; family Theridiidae; genus Latrodectus; species Latrodectus geometricus. Next base: position 66,584 of record JAPDSC010110208.1, on the reverse strand, counting down.
GTTTTTCCTATTAAAGAGTGTTTGACATTACACATAAAGTATTTAAATATTTAATAATTAATTCAATAGTTCATATGTTTACAAAAATAATTAGTTTAGTTTGCCAAACAAATATATAAGTTTAAGATGTGAAATAAGAACAAAATTAATAATCTGAATGCTTGTGTAGGTTCAGTAATCATAATTTTTTTTCTCTAAGTTTCAAATTGTTTTTACTGAAATATACTGCATTATCCTCATCATAGTACTTTAAGTAAATATTTCAATTTTATTTGAAAGTTTTAAAAAACTAAAATTACGCACACACATATATTTAATGATTTGATTTTTTTTTTAATTTTTAAAATGATGCATTGTTTAAGTTACATCAAAATCTTACTTAAGATAATTCAAGCAAAATGAAAAAATGCTAGTCCGAAGAGCAAAAGGTATAAAGATTTTGGATGATTCAAAAATATGTTGTTGTTGTCTTGTGCTAGCTAGTCAGGTAGTATGGGGTGCACTGCAACACTTTTCCAAGTGAACCTTAATTTGGTGCAGAATTGGACTCCCTCAGTACACACATGCCACCCGTTTATAGGGAAGACAACCATTCACAACTCATTTATACAAAGAAGGGTCAAATATAGGAGACAGAGAAAATACATCCATGCCCGAACTAGGATTCGAAACCCAGGAACTCCCCACAAGCAGTCAGGCACTCTAGCCACTGGACAGCGTGGGTGGCATTCAAAAATATAAATCCTCTAATTGCGTATTTTTTATAATTAACGTAAAAATTATCATTCACGTCTAAATAAGATTAAAATAAAAGGTTTAATAACATGGACTTGTTTAAATTTTTTTCAGAAAGTTGTCTTGAATCCTTTTATATATAAATGTTTCTATATATTCAGTTTTAACTTGTAATTATTTTTATATTACTTGAGATTATCTAAAAAAATCTAATTAAAAGTAAACATTATAACAAATACAAAAAAGACCAGAAAAAAATACAAAATAGTTATAGGCAACAAGCAAATATATCCATAGCTTAAAAATTATTTTTAAAAATTTATAAATGCTGCTGCTAATGGAATATTCTTAGAAGCGCAACAAAAAAATTTATTAGCTCAAAATGTTTTGTAAGTAATTGAATTTTTCATAGGTTCTTAACCAATCATTCTGCTCTAAGAAATTTTTCTACATGGAAATATGAGTTTAATAATACTGAGTGATAAAGATAACATATTTTTAAGGGAGTGAGGAAGAAAATTATAATTTTTAAAGAGAATTAATCTCAATATCAAATTTTGTTATTTTGATACCTATTTTACAAAGTTAAGAAGAATATCTAATAACCATACAAATTGAAATATCGTGATTGCAATTTCTTATGTGTTATCTAGATATATTCTGAGAATTTTCATTTGCAGTTCAAATTCACTATCTATTACATAACATAATTTTAATATAATATCAAATTTAATTTATTTCTTTATAAGACTCAAGCACATTTTTTGTATTACCCGGACATTTGAATTTCAGTCGAAATATATTTAAATAATCTTACTTGCAATAGTTTTTCTTACTTTTGTATTGGTTATTTTCTTGATTTTTTTTTTAAATCAAGGGGGATTCAAAGACAACTGCTAAGTATGTATCATGAAAGAATATCATTCATTATTCCTTCCAAATATAATTTTATATAACTTTTACATATATACTCACAAACGCACAATCACATATATTCCTTATTATTTTAAATGAATTTAATTTTAAAAACATAGAAAAATGATATATATAATTAGGTTTTAAGAAATTATCTACTTGAAGAATTTGATAATTTTAAAATTTTTACTGAAATCTTGTTTTCTAAAATAAAACAAGGAAATAAAGAAAACATTTTTTCCGTAGATTACGCAGGGATTTTTTTATCTGTATATTCTTATTTAAGGTAAATGGATACAAGATGTGTGTATTTAATACCTGTTATATTAAAAAAAATTGTTTAGTTGTTAAAAGTAATCATTTCAGACATTCAAAATTATCCCTTTAGAATAAAAGAGAAATTACTTATTTCCTTTCTTAAAAATGGTTGTTAGAAGCTCAAAAATTGTAATTTAAAATTGTATTTCAAAACAATCTCTATGTAATTCAATGAATTTTGAGTGCATTCAGTAATTTTATCTATATTCAATCAATGTTTCATGAATTTTCCAAAACGATAAGCACATATTTTATTTCCTACTTGCATTTACTTCCCTAATAAAACAATTAATTTTGTTATAAAAGATTTTAAATTATTAAAATATCATATTTATCAGAAAATGCACTTGAAAAACTTTTATGCATATGATTTTACAAATCTTAACTAGATCAAAACAATTTTGCAAGAATTTATAGTCTTTTTTATACAAGTAACAGGATTTCTTCCATCTTTTGATTGAATTTGTCCCATAGATTTAATGTAATTTGAATAAAATGTAATTTGTATGTAATGTAATTTGAATTATATAAAATAAACACCTATTTCAAATAAAAAACCATTTATTTGATTCTCTTTTATGTTCAATGAAAGTTAATAAATCATTAAATGGTTATATTACCAATAATTTTTAGTGGCGGGCACCCTTGAGGAAATAAGTACAATAGCCCATTTGCAGCGAAAACAAGGCCAGAAACTGCTACTTATTTTATCGTTACCCGGTGGGCACCTGTGAACCAAGTCACGGAGGTACGAGTAGCACCTCCCACACTAAACCACCACAAACCCGTTTATAGGGCGGGCCACATTCATCCATCATCTGAGGAAAGGACAAGAAACACAGAGAGAGAAAGAGAAAGTACATCCATGGCCGAGCCGGGATTCGAACCCAGGTTTCAGGTTGGGCGACCTTTAAAAATATTCCTTTAACAATTTTTTAAATAAGTTATAAAATGATAAAATGTGATATGTGCAGAAAAGCAAGACTGAAATAAATCTGTAAGTATAAACTAAAAAAAAATTGTTCATATGTTTTTCAATAAATATAAGCACTTTAATACTTCGAAAGTTAAATTTTTGTTCCTTTAATTCATCAAAAACAAGCAGCATAAGTTGTTTTTGTACATGCATTAAATAGTTATAATTAATAATTTTTTTTACAGTTTTATATGAACCTTAATAAAATTACAATTCAAAAATCTGAAAATTGATTGTCATTTTTTGTGACCCTATGTTATTTATTATCAATCATTAATATTCTTGTAAATAACTTAAATTTAAAATACATTATACATTATATATTTAAAATACATCAAATTGAATGTTTTACATATGAAACTAATATTTGAGTTTAAGGATATAGATAAAATCATACTAATTCTTCAGCACGTTTTTTTACGTAAATTTTCTATGATTTTCATAAATTGGAGTCTCTGAAAAAATTATTTCGATCTTTAGTAAGCATCAAAGTACGCAAATATTTATATCTATATTAAAATTTCAGGAAACGAGGGTTAGCATGAAATTAGTTTGAGCCAAAAATGTAAAAATACATAATTTTATTAGTATGATACTAAGTAATGTAAAGCTATATAACTTTTCATTTAATCAACTTTTCAATAAATTAACTTTTCATTCACTTTTCTTTAAAGTTAAGGTTATTTAGATGGATGTGATTAACTAATTTTAATATAATTCAAAATATTCATTTCTAATCAATTATTAAAGCAATGATACATACAAGAATATAATCCATGATTGTAAACCATTTTTCTGACAATTTGTGGCGCAGCAATCATAAAAATTGGCAAAAATTCAGAAAGCATGTTTCAAAGTTCAAAATCAAATAATATAATTGCACTGTTGCCAAAATTATTTTCCCTATATAAATTAATATTTTTATATTGAGAATGTCTTAACAGACTTATATTGAAAATAAAGTAAATATCTTTATCAAAACAATAGACTTGAAACCGTTTTATCAGAACTTTCTGTAAAAAAAAGATTTTCAATTAAATATTATTGGCTATGCAATTAAATGTGATTAAAACATTGAATAGAAAAATACGACACGTAATTATTTTACATAATCCATGTGAAATTTGTTATTTGTTTTATTCACAATAAAACAACATAGATCATCTATTTATATTACATTATGAACTTTATTTATATGCAAATTTAATAAAATCATTTAAATTACTATACATCTTTAGACATTTGAATTGAAAATATATTTTACTCAAAATTTCAATTTGGTTGATTATCATACGGTTTTAGGAAATCAAAGTTAATAATTCAATTTTTATGAAAAGCTGAACTAACCATATTAAAAGTTAAACCCGTTAGGAGTTGCGTGGGGCTCATGCATTGAAAAGTTATAAGCATATGCAAATTTAGCTGCAATCGTCATCCTTTCATTTTCTTCCTAACTCTTCTTGAGTGAGCGTTGTAATTTCTTCTTTTTATTCGTTTAAAATAATTATTTATTTATTTGGAATTCATTTGTTATTATGATGAAACTTTGTTCCTTACGAGATGTATGGTTTTAAAATTTCTTCTATAACAGTTCCTTTTCGTATTCCAAAGTGTTTTCATACATTTGCATATCATATTATTTCTAAAAATTAGCGTACAAACATAAATAAATAGAGTACGAAAAGAGATGGGGTGTTTTAGAGCTCAACTGTGTGGGAAATTGAACCTGCTAAAATTGAACCTCCAAAAACTATTAAAAAATCCAATGAGGATAAACTTGAAAGAAATATACATTTTTCATAATAATGATTTCTCATATTTATAAGCAAAAATATTTTTTTTTTTGTGAAATAAAGAAAAATCAAATAAAAATTGTGATTCATAAGACTAATAAGAAAATAACAGAAATAATTTAGTTTCATAATGCAGCACTAGAAGTTTAGTAGCAAATTTAAATGCAATGTCTGTATTATACATTACAACTCAACAATTAACATATGGTCTCGATGGTAGTTTTTATTACACATTTAATGCCAAAGAAATAAATGTCAGAGTTGTACAAATTTCAAAAAGAAATCCTCAAAATTAATATGCAAATTAAAGAATATTCTTAAATACTAAGTGGTAATACACACAAAATTATGTATAAAGACAATTACGCAAATTATTAAAAAAAAAAAAAAAAAAAAAAAAAAAAACAGTATTTTATGTGTCTAACATTCAAGAATGAAAAACGAAGCGAAGATTTCTTTCACAAAATGGGATAACTTTATTCTTTATTTTCAAAATCCTTCTACGTGTGATTACAAAATTTCATGTTGACTCAGTATTTATTACAAGCATGCAGTTCTACTTCTATAATTTATGGTTACTTTATTTTCTTAAATATCAAAAACAATTTTTAAGAATACAATTAAATTTTCCAAAGTAATTACTGTTAATATTGAAATATTTTTAGGTTATTGCCTACTTTATGATAAACTAATTGAGGTGAACCAATCACGAACCATACATAAACTCCAATGTCAGTGCTAGAAGCTGGCACTTTTCAGATTAAATTTCAACATTCAATCAAATAAAGAAAAACTGAAAAAGTTGAAATTATTCTGGACACATAACAGTGCGAACATCATAAACTAAATTAATGAAAAGACTCTCAAAGAATTATGTTTTGCATCATGAAATAATTTTGTCAATAGAGTATTTACAAATGAATCGATTGAGATTTATGATGCTTAAAAATTATCTATAGTTACAAAGTTATTCGATATTGAAACAGAAATTTTCTCTTTCATATGAAGTTCAAACACGTGACGTTTAGATAAAAGCAAAAATATTTTTGCTGAAGAAAATTAAAAAAATAAAATTTTTAAAAGACTTGTAAATATAATTATTTAAAAAAACATTTATGTCAAAGCATCATTTTTATAAAAAAAAAATAGAAAGGAATAATGTCGTGAGTAACCGTATTTATTTTCTTACTTCAAGCAAAAAATTATATGTGGCAATTCTAATAACATTAAAGAAACATTACAAAAATTTAATAATGAAGCAAAAGAATCCAAATCGTAATGTTAAATCACTTAAATTAATTACTTACTGTTAAGAGGAAGACATTTGAAACTAACACTTTAAATTAAATAAAATTTGAATAAATCAGTGTGGAATATTTTATGCGCTTACGGCCGTATTCGCCAACCAGAGTTAAACGAGGTTTCAGGGTAAAGGGCAAGTTAAGACATGAAACGTTATTCACCACGACAAAAACAGCGATTAACTCGCCTATATGGATCCCTAGAATAACCCTACGATTTCAGAGTGTTACTGCCGAGTCAGCAAACAATGGCGGACTTAAGAGATATGTTTGCAAGAGATCGTGACTTAAGATTTGCACTTAAGAGATGTGTGACATTGATGTGCAAGATTACTGGCCAATCAGAAGCCATCTCACATGTCGTGTTCGGTTAACTCCAAAGTTGGTTTACACGGGAAATTTCCCCGCTTCGTGAATAAGAATCGACGAGTCAAATACTAGAGTTGAGTTATACCCGAGTTAGGTTACACTTAAGTTAACCCGTGTTTGGTGAATACGGCTGTTAATAATTCCCCAACTAAAATGAACTTTTAAATGCTTCATTTAATCCATTCTTTTTTCCATTTAATCCATGTTTCATTTCATTAATTTGCAGATGATCTCTAGCGGATATTTTTTTTTCCATGAAAACAACAATTTTAACATGGTTAAGCAAATCGGAATACTCACTAAATTATGGCAAATTTTTTCCCAAATTGCAATGTTTCCCCAACAACTGAGTACATAATTTCAGCTGGAAACTATATGATAAATAATTTAAATGATAACTAATTTTTAAGCAAATCATCCTTGACAATTATAATTAAGAAACGCCAGAAATAAAATGAAATAAACATTCAATTGCAAAATAATGATAAAGTTAATAACAATCAGTAAGGCTATAGTCCTTTATAGTCGGGGTGGGGGCACAAATAGTAAGAATTGGCTACAAAAATGCAGAAGAGTTAAAAAGTTTTAATCTTTGGGTTCATGTGTGTATGTGTGTTCAAAAATATGTTTTTAAATATTTTATGGGCATACATATATTGATTTGAATTTGAAAAAAAACGAATGATTACTTTAATGTTAAATTTTACGTCAGAGTTTCACATATTTATTTATATAATTTTGTTCACAGTTATGACTTTTTATCTTGTATTGTTAATTGTAATAATACTTAATTATTGCAATAAATTGAGCAATTTTTTTAAATATATTATCATATCTGTTTTGTAGGGTTTAAGAAGAAATTAATGTATTGAAAATGTTTGTATTAAATGTATGTGTATTAAAATTTTGTTAAAAGTTTATGTGAGTCATATTACATACTATAAAGGGATTATAAATGAAATTTGCATGTTTTCTTATATACTGTGCAAATATTTAATAGATAATATTACGTTAATATATTGTGAACTGATAAAACTCTGAATGTGTTTGCTCTTAATATTATCTTATTAATCAAGTATATAGTCTCACATTTTATTCAAACAAAAAGGGGATCACAAAATCAAATTGATTTCATTGTTTTGCTACAAGCTTGTACAAAGAACGTTGTGTCTAAACTCTAATTATTTTTTATGGCATTTATCATTTGCTAAAAAAAGATAAAATTACTTTAGCTTTAAAATAGTTAGCTTAAAATGTAAATATTTTAAATAAATTATATTTGGTACATAATATTTTTAGGAAAAAATAATTCCACGGTTCCTAAAAGGAAGATCTCTTTGTCTATATAAATATTTTAAAATGAATTTTCTATTCAATTTAAAAAAATGTGTACCTAAATATTTTATGCTTTTATATTATTCAGTAGAAAATAAATACATCCATGTGACAATTGAATTTATTCTTTTGAAATGGGATTAAGAAAAAATGTTTCATATCTTTAGAAAAACAAAAATGTGAATTTCTTTCAATAGAAAGCTATGGGGAATATTTATTTTAAAAATTATTTGAAGTCTTTTATTTTTCAAATTGCATAACATGTAAATAATTATTAAATAAAAATAATAATACCATTTTGTTTCTTTTGACATACAAATTTAATATTAAAACGTTTTTAAAAATAAATTTGAATTTTCACACATTTCAAAATATTTTAAAGGTGTACAATATAAACAATTAGGCATTTTTTTTCAGATCAAAGAATACTATATTACATGCTTATATCCTTTATTGGCTTTAAATTAAAAATGTATGTATGTTTATATATATATATCCTGCATTTTTGGTCCAAAAGATATACTTATGGTTATATCTCGATATTCTAGTCTCGTGATTGGTGTCATCACTGACGAATTGAGCGACAGAACAGTGTTGATATCAACTACAACTCTTTTCAACAGATTACAGTATTCACCATGAGCAATGAATTATAAGGAATAAATATGCTTACTCACAGATACCAGTTAGAAAAACTAATATTGCTGACCGAAAGCAAAATTTCGTTTTGCATTTATGTCTGAAAAGAAGACATTTGTGTTATCTGAGAATGGATTATAATGATGGAAGACATCTAATTTGTCATGAAACCATCGAAGCTGTGAATCAATGTTGTCTTAATTGAAGTACACAAGAATTATAGCCGTGAAATACCTGGATACATTACTGATAAGGTACAGCATACACTGTTGAATTTTTAATGTAATTGTGACGGATATTTCATAGATAATAAACGATTATAAAACTGGTCATAAAAGTTAAAACCTGTTTCTTTTAACATATGCCAAACTTCCAACAATTTTCATCTCCACCAAAAAGCCAGGATCGTAGCCGCATAGAAAATATTTGATTTTATGTTCCAAGGAAATATAGTTGATATCCTTGCAAAATGTTTTTCAATAAATTAATTAATTTTAGTCTAAAGAAAAAAAATATATCTTCTAGTTTCCTTTAGTTATAAATGCCAAATTAAATCCAAAATTTTTAACACCATGCATCTTTTTTTTCGAGGTAAATAAGACCATTTTTGAGTTACTTTTGAATGAAGTGAGAATAAGTCTAAAAATTAGTGAAGGAATTTGATTGAGAAACCGGTCAGTCGAGTGTCATCAGTCGTTATAAAAGTGGATCCAACGCACACATTCACTAATCGTATCTCTTACAGAAGCAATGAGAAATTGACGTGTCGAAGAAACTTTTTCGGTATTATTTGCTTTCAGATTTCAAAGTGGGCTTATCAGCCATTGCATCAAGTCTCCGAATATTTCAAAAGTTTGGTAATAGTGTTGTAATGAAAGTACGACAGTCATTGGTTTTGAAAATCCAGGCTTGAAGATTTTTCACTCTTCACTCACGCATGATTAGGCTTTATGTCTGTTTGACTAGTCAATATGAATTGCTGCCAACGTCTCAAATGGTCAATGTGAACATGTACTCGCAGCAATTGGGACGTGTACAGCAGGCATTGCAAGAGAAGAAGTAAGCAACATTAGACAATCACAAGTGCTCATGGCCAATAAATCGAAGCAGCTTGTAGCAAGGGTGGCTATGAATGCCATACAGTGATTTGATTGGGAGATTTGGGCAATCCTTTCTACTAACCTGATCATGCAGCTTCAGACTACCACTACTACCATTCACTGGACAATCATTTTCATGGTAAATTCTTCACCCATGAAGAAGATTTGCACCAAGCTTTCACGGAGTTCTTTGCTATCAAATACCAAAGTTTTAACGTAAGGGGAATGCACAATTGGACCAACAGCTTGTTGAAAAAAAACTGTTGATTACCGATGGCCATTATCACTAGTACTAAAAATAGGCTATAATTTCTGTAGGTCATGCTTTTTTCAGTGACCAAAAAAGTCAAGAGCTTTCTTCTTTACCTTTTATTTCAAACCCGAAGCTCCATATTTTTTATGTAACAATAACTGATTCCATTATTTTAAATATTTTTATATATAAATTAATTTAGAGATCAAAAACTGATATAAAAAATATAAGCAACCAGGTTAGAATAGCTTAAAATTATAAGATAAGCACACACTTCTGGTAAGAGCATAAAATTAAAAATATAAAATAAACTTAAATACAGAATAATGAAAATATAGCAAATCTTATTATTGTTTTTGGAATAGATATGAATATCTTTAAAAATAATTTAAGATTTAGTTAGATTACTAAAAAAGTATTTGAAAATGGCTTAGTGAGATAGAGGAGGGTGTATAGTTTATTCCAAAAGACAATGTTATGATAGAAAATACCTACATTAGTATTTGATTTTTAAATAAATTAGTTCTTACTTGTGTTCATTTCTCAAAATTTTAAAACAATTTTGATTTCACTCTAAACTGCAGTAGATTTTACTTAATTATTTTTTATTATATGGAATATACATCCTCGGTTTTCTAACATTGAAAACAAATGTGACCAAAGTCATAGTTCTACTCAACTTATTTATTCGTAATACAGTGGAAGTTAGTTTAAATTTATTTTACTGTCATTATTCTACTTGATAATCTTTTTTCTGAGTGTATGCGTTCAACATTATCCAATATTGTATTATTAGGTTTTTATAAACTTGTTTCTTAGAATACATAATAAAGCATGAGCCTAATATTCTCATTTGTTGCCATATTGTTCGTTTCATTTCTTTCTATTTCTGAGAAAATCATTCAGCTAAAGTTCATAAATTCAGATAAATAATAACACTATGATGAATTTCGAAAGTTTTCATTTTAAATTTTATTCCTTAAATTAAAAAAAATATGGGTTAAATTGATCTATAAGTATCGAAATTTAGATTTATTATGAAAAAGTGCAATTCGAGTTTTTATAAAATCAATTATATTAATTATAAAATGAAATTTTGAATAAAAATATTTTAATATTTCAAGATGTATATACTTTAAAATGACAACCAAATATTATATCCTTCTCTACATATAACATTGTTACAAATATTTATTATATTTTCTACATTATTACAAAATTAATCAAAATATAATTCTTCATTTTTGAATTCAATTTAAAAGTAAAAATTGTTTTGACATACTTTACAATAATAGATCGTTAAATAGAAAAGAAAACAACAATTCTCACCCTAAAAGAAAAAGCCCTGAGGGAGAAAAAAATTCGATAAGTTGAACATTAAATCCTTTATTGTTCACATCAGTGGTTTCC
>JAPDSC010110208.1:21709-32892 GCA_026290005.1 Latrodectus geometricus | reverse complement strand
ATATATATATATATTTAAAAGTATTTTTTATAAAAAGTAGGTTAAGTTTCTGTTAGTACAGTAATAAAATGTATTTGTTTAACAAATTGCAAATTTAGTGACAAAAGCACTTTCAAGAAATAGTAGTTATTCAATAATTTCATTGGTATATTCAAATTTATAATTTTCGAATATAATCCACTTAGATCTGAATTAACACAATCTCAATTTAATTAATACGATTTACTTCAAATATATGGCTAAAACATGTACATGAATGAAACGAAGCGCAATAAATCACGGTAAACTTGAACTTGTATTAAATATTGAGAAGTTTGTTTGTAATTACATCGTTTTCTGATTGCAAGTATGTTTATTATAGTGAACTGCTAGTGTCGCATATGTTTTCTTGGCAAATATTATCGTCAATTTTTGTAGTTTCTACAATGTATGTTATTTATGCATAAAATTTATTAAATATATCTTGCCTTTAAAATTGCAGCTTGGTTATTTTAGTAAGAATTGGATATAAAAATCGTAGCAGTAGTTATGTAAGTATATTATTCAAACATAAATTACAAATTATGCAAGAATTTATTCTTCTGAAAAATCCCTTTTGGCTTAGTTCTTAATTTAAATGTAAATAAAATATTGATATTTGAATTTTAAAATTTTTAAAATTTTAAAATAGAAAATAATTAGGTCAATGAACTAAAATTATTTAGAGGAAAAATATATATTTTGAAAAGCATTTTAATTAATATCATTTTTATATGAGATTTTCTTCAAATGAATGAAGGTTTATCACTAATGTTAAATATATTTGCCTTTTTGTGATATATGAAATTATATTCAGGCAATACTTCATTAATAATGCTACTTCTAAATTCAATAAAATATCCCTTCTTAAAAATTAATATTTATCTTTGATATTTGCCTTTGACTTAATTTTTATGTGACGTATTTTGAGGTTTTTTTGTTTGAAAGATCTTGAACTTTCATTGATTATGTATAGCAAATTGAGCTATAAATTATATTTTTCATGCATTTATCTATCAAACTTTTTAAAATAATTTTCTAAGGTTCTGTTCTAGGTTTTCATTTAAAAGTAAAAAATCAAAAGCATCATCGATGATCTCAAAGTAATATGAAAATTATTATATTTTAATAAATAAATATTTTATTTAGTTAAAATGTATTCAATAATACTTTTATATTTACATTGAAAATTATATTCAAAGAACTTAATCATTTCAGTTTTGCAGAGAATATTAAATACCTTAAAAGGTCCTTCAATTTAAATTTTTTATTAATATTAACTTCTAAATCAATAAAATATACAGTAAAATAATCTAAGTGTAATGTTTTCTAATCAGAAAAATTTGTATGATTAAAAAACCATATTCATAAAATAATTCAAAGAAATGTTTCTAAATATAATTCATAGTTTCAATTTAAAAAATACTCTATTATATGAAAATCAGTTTCTTGAAAATATATTTATTGTAAAATTTTTAAACTTTTGATTGTCATAGTTTATCATAAATAGTTATTTTTGTAAATCAATTCATATATGATATTGGTTAGAAAAAAATTATTTCTAATTCCAAAAAATTAAATAAATCAGCATAAAATTTAAAAATTTTGCTATGAACGAAATTATTATTATTATTTTTTTTTTGAAGTGATTTATTTTACACAAAAGTCATGAATACTAATACCTAGCTATATAAGTGAATGCTAAATAAAGGATATTTAAAAATCATAAATTTATAAGAACCCTTTAAATAAAATTGTATTATTTCAGTTCTTTTTGAATACCCTAAAATGTATTAGTGAAAATTCCGAATCAAATATTATTTCCTTCCTAATTTTCCTGTATGTATAGGAATGAAATTAAGTTTCAAGCTATGAAAGGTGGTAATAAAATTTTACGGCCGAAATGTCTGAAAAGGAAATAAACTTCTGCAGAAATCCTATATCTTAAGCTTCTCAGTTCTTTTGTTTGATTTTTACCGATTTTTCTTCCTCTTCTTCTTTAGATGAATCATGTATGCTTAGTAGAAATAAGATAAGTTCTTAGCGATAAGATAATTCATGATAAATACAGTGGAAAACACAAAATATATTATTGTTCTTTGAAGAAAGATGTTATCGTACTGAATATTTAGTATGCGTGTTTATGAAACTAAAAATAAATATTAACATTTAAAAAAAAACACTATTTTAGGAAATAATTTATACTAAATTGTATTATTTTGACCAACATCACAAAGAAAATTTTGTTTCATTTCTGTGAGAATATGAATAAATAAAATGTAGAACGATAATTAAATAAATATTAAATAAAAACTACTCAGAGAAATCTATAAAAAATCTTAATATAATTTTCTAAATTGTTAGATAATTTATTATAAAACAACAAAATCATTTACAGTTATATTCTTGTGGATATATATTTAAAATAAAAAATATGTATGCAATATTAAATTTAAAACAAAGGAAATTCTCTAACATTAATTTACAAATATATTTTACAATATGAACTCTAATTTAATTTTTTAAACTTCGAACTACGTTTAACAGTATGACAAGAAATCTATGACTTATTTTATAGCATAAAAAACTATGAAATATTTCAAATAAACAGATAAAATTGCAGATTTTCTATTTCAAATCCTTCCGAGAAATCAACAGAAGAGGAAACAGGGAAATTGGAAAACCAGGAAACTGTGATGCGGATCTGTAATTACTAGAAGCAAAACAGAATGGCAGTCGACGATATCGCTCTCACTTACCACTAGTTATCATTATATGTAATGAACTTCATATCGTTACCATGACAATGATGGATCCTTCAGTCACATCACGAACTATAGAAGAATGGATTCTTACATATCACTCAACATCCACCCTGAAATTTGATCTCACTTACCACTGAGGGGAATTTTCATGAGGCGTCCATAGCTTTGACTCAAAATCCCAGCTATTTGCACCAAAGATAGTGGTATGAACGAATGACATGGGAAATGAGACAGATCATCATGATATGCCAGGAGGAAGTAAATTATCATGGGGAATGTTATTGTCTTTAATGATGAAATTTGCTTCCTCCTGATAAAACACGATGATCAAATTTGAATTTAAAGATACAATGGTTTGATGATAGATTGCTCAACTGTTTCAATTTCCATCACCACACAATACCTAGTTTTTGAACTTAATCATTCACCTGTTGGCATGGTACAGGGTGGTACGGGTGGTATTGTATTTCATGCTCGTGTGCCTAGAGTACGCATTACCGGTACACTGAACAGTCAGCGATACACGTCTCTGAACATTAGTCATATACGAGCTCTTACACTGAGGTGTAAGAGGTAGTGTTCCTCCAGAAACTGAGACCCTTGTTATCAGCTATATTCCAACAGAAAAAAGAGTGGCACTTAGCACACAATGTTCAAGATATTTTTTTATTTTTATTTATTTATTTATTTTGTCCAGTGCTAGTCAGACTGGCAGTACAGGCGCGCTTCTCCACTCTTTCAACTCAACCTCAAATGGGTGTGGATTCCGACTTCCTCAGTACACACATATGTATAGGTACTCATTTATAGGATAGGCAATCATTCATACATGAAAAGGACAAATACAGGAGAAAGAAAAAGAGGAGATACGTCCATGCCTGAACCGGAATTCGAACTTAGACCTCCCTAGCCGCAGTCAGGCATGCTGACCACTAGACAGACTAGGTGGCATCCCTTTTATTAAAATTTAATAATATTGAAGCTACTTTAAATTTAATAATATTGAAGTAATTTAAATTATCTTTTATTTAAAACTTTTTCAAAATCATTAAATTCAAAGGAAACAACAAAAAATGCATATTTTAATTTTTTAAATATGTAATATTTAATTGATTTTTAATGATGAAAATTATATTTAATTTAAGAATCAAGTGTCAAAAAGAGACAACTTAAGTTAATTCAAGTAGGATAACAATACTCGAATAAAATTGTCTCAAATTTAATAAAATCAAATGCAAATCAAATTTCTGTTAACTAAATCTGATGTAAAACGTTTTGTTTATTTTATGAAATAAAGCTTCTACAAAATAATTAAAATTTTTTAAACCAGGTAAAAATGGAAGCTTTGACAGTTTATTATAAATTTAAAGTAAATTATCAATATTATATCCCCATAACTAAATATAAGTGTAATGTAATACTGCTTTTATTCAGATCATAATTAAATTTCACAAAAATATGAACGTTAGCTATTAATTAAAATATTTAATATTTAAGGATGTATTTTTAAATTTAATTTTATCGAATTTTAACTTAAATCTTATTTTTAATCTTGAAAAACCTTCTTATAAATTTTACATATAAAACCAACAGATAAAAGCATTTTTAATTAAACTCAGTCACGAGTATATTTGTAGAATTTCGACATATTTTAATTTAAATATTTTTAATACTATAAAAGTACTAGATTCAGTATATTTAATGTCAGTATATTCTAAATGAAATTATTTTATGTTTCGTATACAGTTTTTAAGAGCCTTTAAAAATTACGTTTTTGCTCAAAATATTAATATTTTTCATATGGATTATATATATATATATATATATATATATATATATATATATAATAAGATATAATTGACAAAAATTAAAAATTATAAGTTTTAGTTTCAGAGGATAACATGACAACTTAAATTATATGTTAAACATTTCGTCTTTATAATAAACCCTCTTTCTTCAATATTTCTCATCAAAGAAATTCAGTATCTAGTGATTTACACTCAAAAGGTATAAATTGCTGAATCGTTTAATGAATAGCAGGAAGTATGCAATATATATCACCATACATTATTTATTAAATTAAATATAATAATTAATGCATAATAATGTACCACTGACTTCAATTAGAAAAATTGAAATACATTTCACAATATTTACATGATTTTTACAAAGAAACAATCCCTAAAAAATAAAATTGCTTGCAATATAAATATTTTTACGCACAACAGTTATTTAGAATGTTTCATGACTACTCTATTTGGGCAATTTCGAACTTATCCATCTAGAAATCTGAATTAATAATCTCAAAGTAATTGAAATGGTGTATTTGAAATCCGGATGACCCAAAGGTGCTCGTGAAATGAATTGACTTGAGCAGTGGATCACTGCTTTGGATGAGTAAATACGTTTCAAACACGTTGAAACAAATTGAAATTGCAATAATTTGCCATTCTAACTGCTTGGATGGCTTTAGGCAGTAAATTAAATGTCCAGTTGCTTTTCTATAATCCATATCAACAGCTGTGCTCTACCTCTTAATAAGGAAATTTCCATTTTGATCCATCATGTAAAGTTAATTTATTAATGCAGATTATTTCAGCATTGCAGTTAAAGTACGTGATTTTAAAATTAAAGTAATTTTGATGTAAAATGTAGGAAAGCATTCTATTAGTAAATCGAAAAATAAGATGTGTAGTTAAAATTAATTTGTACTCTTACATCATTATCTAGTTTCATTACAAAGGTATTCAGTGTACCTTTCAATATTAATAAACTATAGATCACTACATATATAATAACTTTAATAAAATAGCGGCTGAAGACGCGGACTAGTGGTCTGCATGCCTGACTGTGGATGGGGAGATTCTGGGTTTGAATCCCGGTTCAAGCAAAGATGTACTTTCCGTCTTCATGATTTTGTGCTTTCCTAGTATGAATGGTTTGTGAATAGTTTCCTACCCTATAAACGGATAACTATAGTATCTTGTGCTGAGGAAGCCACACTGAATTTCGGTTCAGTTGGAAAGGTGAAGCAATGGACCTCATATTTCCAACCTAACTGGCACTATATAACAACAACAATAGTAAAATTTATAATTTATAGATCTTTCATTAAAACTAAACAAATTCAATACTCTTGAGATAGTTTTAATAATTGATTTCTTATTAAATTTGAGAAACGAAACTTAAAATGATAAAGACAACGTGAGTACATATGAAATTATCTTCAAATTAGATGATTAAGATAAAAATTTATTTGTAAAAAATGTGTGTTAAACTTTAAAATGAAGAGAATGTTAATTTAATGTTTCGAAAGCATGTATAGATATACATTAACAATTTATTTTAATTTATTCAAAAGTTTATTAAGAGAAATATACTACATATACTTCTATGTGTGAATTCATCAAACCAATTTTTCTAGAGCCAATAATTGTATTTTCTATAGAACTCTTAGTCAAGTTACAATTCTAATCCGCTAAAAAACTATTTACCTTCAAGTGCACATTCCAGTGCTACAGTCAATGTCTTTATTTGCAGTGACGTTCTCTCTACAAGACTATATCAGAAGCGTTAAGTTTTCTACCTGATTTCTGATTATTACTTTGTAAAAAAAAAGTATTATTTAATCGAATTTCAAATTCCTATTTCTTACATTATGAAAGAAAAACTGTCTCATAGAAAAAGATAAAAATCAATATGTTATTAATACACGTTTCTGTTAACCAGTTATTCAGAATTATAGATTTTGTATTTCGAATTAATCATTTTCCATCTAATAATCTCTCTTCAAATATAACTAACGAATGATCTTTTTATTATTTTTTAAAATATTTCCTCAATGATATTATCGGTTCAAATATAACTAACGAATGATCTTTTTATTATTTTTTAAAATATTTCCTCAATGATATAATGACACTTTGATATTTACCAAAACATCTAAAATCAATTACAGAAAAAATACACATTCTTGCATGCAACTGATATAAAAAGTTTATTTTTAAAAATAAATTTGTTATTTAAGTAATTTTTAAAGTATAAATTTGAATCCACTTCTCTATTTTTAATGGTGTTTTATTTATTTTTTTTATATCTAATTATAAGATACGTTAGTTTAGATGCTTTCATTTCTTTTCCTTTTGAGAGCATGTAGTTATTCTTAGTTTTGTTAACATGTTCGATGCTTATGTTTCAGATCCAATGATAATTCTCAAATATTCAAGAATCATATGTGTGGAATTAGAATCATTGAAAAATAAAATTTTATTGCTCACGCTTGTTGAGTTTATAATTAAAATTACAGTTATTTTAAAATAATACACCAATTGTTGTTGAGAAAAACTGTATTGGTAAGAAATTTTTAATTGTTTTCTACCTAGATAAGCCAATATTTGTTGATTTCTACCTGTACGAAGTCTAGTCAACTGGAAAGCTAAAACCATAACTTTCCGAGATATTCTTAATTAAATTGTTTCCAAATCTCAACATTATATTATTGTTTTTTAATATGGAGCTAAAATCATAATTTTTGAAATTTTAATTAAATTACTTGTTAAGTTCTCTTTCAGATACTTTCAAATAATTTAATGTTTTTGTAAAAAAGAGTAAATCAGTAGACCTCACCATGCTCTAATATCCTTTATAAAATTAAGCAAGAAATTCCACATAAAACATATACCTGACAAATTCTCCTTACATTTAAACATTGCTTCTTTTCCCGAGCACACATTATAAAATTAAATACATAGTTTTCCTACAATAAGTTATAACGAGATTCTAGTTTTCATATATTTTAATTTTATATATTACAGTTAATAAAACAATCGTTCAGAATATCCAATAAAACTTATTCAATATGCACTTTATTCCTACACCTCATCCCTATTGAGCATTAATCTATCATCCAGAATTATCAAACCATTCTTTTTTTTAATTCAAACTGATTCTTCTTATTGAATCCAATGGCTTGTTAGTTAATGCCGCTTATTTTGTTCCCATACATTTTGTCTCCCGTGAAAGCATTCTAGCTAAACATGTTTATAAATAGGCATGGTAAATAGGTTTAGAAATAGGCATACGGCCGCAGTGGCCTGATTGGTTAAGGAATCAATCTCGTTACTGAATAGTGGTGAGTTCGAATCCTGACTTAGCCAAAGATCCATCGTGTTCACTAATGACAACTAGGGCACGTAAAACATGTCGGATAGCAATGTCCTCCATGTTTCCATTCCCAATTAATATATTTGGGGGTGGTTGGAGCCAGGCTATGGATCTTCTCTGGTTTCAATCTCAAAATTGGAAGATTCAGATGGTGTTGCCATCTATGAGCCAAAAGTCGTGAGAAAGTTTTCCTCAGCATCACTGGTGCCTTCAGAACAACACCAACATCAGCCTTACAAATTATTACCGGTCTTCCCACACTTCATTTGAAAATAGAAGCAGAAGCAAAGCTTATCAACTTCATTAGAGCTGGAATCCAATACCTAGATCCTCCTTCCCCTTCTCCATCTGATGTTTAGGTGAAACTTAGTCTAGATACAAGTCAACCTGGCCTTTTTTAAAACCAATAATTTCATCACAATAGACTATGGGGCAGCCCCCTGCACTTACCGTTGGACACTGCACATTTTTACAGACGGATCAAAACTAGATGTGTAGGTACAGCCTCTGTAGCCTATCTAAACAGCTCTAAGATCCACACGTGGAAGCAGAAACTTCGCAAAGAGAATTCTGTCTTCCAGACAGAGGTCATTGCCATCAAAGATGCTGTCAAGTTTGCCAAAGAACAGAAAATTCCCGTAACTATTTGGTCAGATAGCCAAGCAGCCCTGAAATCTATCAACAACAACTAGTCCTATGGTTCGCTCCATCCAAGCTGAACTGACCAACTTCTCCATCCAATTAAAATGGATTAAAGCCCATGTTGGCACAGAAGGGAATGAGGAAGCTTATAAGGAAGCGAAGAGTGCAACCTCATCTTCGTTCCATCCTCTCATTGTTCCCCTCCCACGCTGTCATCTCAAACAAGAATGCCGGAAATGGATATTTGAGAACTGGCAACAAAGCTGGACTGATTCCACAACAGGACGCTTGATTCATGAGGTGGAACCCTCTGTCTCAATGAAGCCATTAAACTGGAAAAGAAATGAAATTCTTTTTATGTCTGGTCATAGCCCATTTCCAACATACTTCCACCGATTTAATCTTGCAGTGTCATCTAATTGTACCTGTGGAGACATAGGCTACCCTCTCCATTACATCACGGTTTGCCCATTAACTGCTTCCTCGCATCTATCATGCCCAGCACCCAGATGGTTAGTAACCTGGAAGAAGCCAATCCTCAACAACAAGATTTCCAGGAGAAAGTTGAACCAGCTTGTGGACTTCCTAATCACTCAAGAAGGACTTTTTATTTGGTTCCATGACGATACCAGCTAGTAACGGCTCCCAACTCTATGTCATATCAAACTCCTGCCTCACCTATTTACGTAAAACTCTGCTCTTTACTTTGTAAATCTCTTTTAACTCCTTTTTTCTATTTCTTTTAACTATCTATTTTGTTATGCTCCTATCAACATTTGTTTTATGTAATTCACCAATCACCGTTTTTCATTTTTTTAAAAAAATTTTACTATAATATTGTTCTATTGCATAACTTTTGTACACATACCTGAATATATTTCCCTTATTATTTGTAATGTTTTGTTAATTACGTTTTAATTGTCCATTACGGTGTCTATTCTTGAGAGCACGAGATAACAAAATGGGCGTCCCTCCTGCAGCTACCCCGTTTTTCTCTCCAGCAGCTTCCATCACTCTGGTATAGCTCTTCTGAGCTGGGTACAGGGAGGCTCGCTGGCGTAAACCTTCGTATAAGGGTATTCTATTCAAAAACGCAAAACGCTCTCTCACTGACTTAATTGGATTAGTCTCTGACGGGTGAGCTTGGCGTTGTCAAGTGTTATCAAAAACAACAACAACAAATAAAGGCATGCTAAAAAATTTAAAAATTCAAAACACGTTCACTGATGTAGTATGGAATGGAAGATGAGTCTTTGCTCACACACACAGATATTGATCATGCCATTTGAACTCAGTTGAAAATTACTAACTGGTTGGTTGTTGTTCAACAGTTTTTTTCGGCGGGAATAATCAGTCAGAAGCGCATTTCATTTACTTAACAACAGAGAGTTATTTTATAATTTGAAACAAAAGTATCACTTTAATAATTTAACATATTTACAACTTGTTGAGCTGTTGAGAATATAATTATTCTTGAAATTTTTAATAAAAATTCAAATGAGTTGTTAAAAAGTTTTGTATAATAATGAAATTGTAAAATGATATTTAAGCACATAATAATATTCTAAAGGTCACATTCATAGTTTTCAACGATTTTAAATCAATTCATAATAATTTATAATATGATGTTGAGAAATATGCTGTAAATTTTTAAATAATACTCATTAAGATTTTAAATAATATTCCTTTTTCACAAAATTAAAGCGTTGTTATTTTTGTTGTTATCATATTGAGTGTGGCGCGTAAAATCGGCTTGTAAAATCAGCGTATAAAATGTTATTTATTGAGTATGATTATCCCTTTCACTGTAGGCACTAAATGTGCTTTCCACCCAGTTCATTACACTTGACACTCACTTTGAGATTTGTATTCAGTTTTGTCAATCCTTATGTTGTGATACTATTAATGATACTCTGTATCCCGATCTTGACTTCTTCAATTGAATGAGGAATTGATTCGTATACTCTTCCCTTTAGTAATCATGAAAAGTAAAAATCACAAAATTACAAGTCAATCACAACCAAAAAGAGAACACAAGCTTTTCTTGGTCGCCTTCTCAGATGTAAACATCTGTTGGACATAAGACAATCATGATCTAATTTGGGAAATGTTGAACCACATCTCTGAAAGTAATCATAATGTTGAAATATTAATATGAAACTCTTCAAGAATTTCCAAATGAACTTCATTATTTACTGTAGTCTCAAAAGTTGAAGGTCCTACAAACAGTGATTTTTCTGACAAACACGCAATGTATCAATATAAGAAACTATTTCTAAAAAATAAAATAAAAACAATAAAAATAACGCATTATTTGCTATATTCTGAAATATTACAGCAGGCCAATTTTACGTACCACTCACCGGCTGTACTTGTAATTTCCACTTTTCACCACTACAAAAGGAAGAAGTGATGACAGCTTAGGTAATGGGGCAACCATTGGACGTGCCATCGTGCCCTCAAAATTGCGTGGGTATTTGTTATTTAGAAGCAGAGACCACAAGCAGAAGACACCCAGACTAGACCGCATCTATTCTGTACTGGGAGATACAGTGTTTATCAATACTGTATGTGCCATCGTGGCCCTAAAATTGT
>JAPDSC010110208.1:0-11346 GCA_026290005.1 Latrodectus geometricus | reverse complement strand
ATTAAAAAGAAACGCTGTGAAAGAACAATCATATGAATTCAAAATAATGTTGTTGTTAGTGAAGACCCAAAGCCTGGCTCCAACCACCCCCAGAGGTATTAATTTGTAATGGGAACATGGAGGACATTGCGACCCGACAGATTTTACGTGCTCCAATCGCCATAAGTGAGCCACGACGGATCTTCGGCTAAGTCGGGATTCGAACTCACCACCTTTTGGTAACGAGAACGACTCCCTAACCAACCTGGCCAATGTGGCCCCATTCAAAATAATGGGAAAGGAAAAATCGATTGGATGGCTCAAATGAATATTATTTTAGCACAACGAAACGACACAAAGAAGATAAATTACAGTTGAAGTATATCATTAAAGAAAAGTTGTGTATTCCCGTTCAGATATCATAGGTTAACTCGGAATATTTTGTTCTGCTTGTAGTAAATTGGAGAAATCCTTATCAGTAAGTGTCAAAATTCGACAGAACCAGGATCGCTGTTTATCCATTATGTGGTCCATCATTCTGTAATTTTACCGGTAGCATAGTAAACTAGTATGTTCAAAATAAAGTATTTACGAAGAATGCATCAACGAGATAAAAATAAGTAAATAATAAAAATTGTTCATTTTTAATAATAAATAATATTAAACAGATTATTAATAATGAGTGATTAATTATTTAAGTAAGATTAATTATTTCAATAAGATTTCATTATTTAAGATCTTTAGGTATTGAATAAGTGTGAAGAGAGAGGCTCTCTCTCTCTCTCATTTCTTAATTTTACTACATATTATTTTATGAAATGCAAGGTTAATATAAGTAGTAAACTTACATGTAATTGTTATATTGAATTTGCCACCCCACGCATCAGAAAATTAATTTTTTCTACCATTTTATATGATATATTTAATAGATTTTATTAGGCCGGTTGCAAACAAGGTGTTTATTGCTTTGAAATATTTGAAGTTTAAACTAAATTTTTTAACCCTGGAGCAATTTATACCTTTAAAATTTTGTATCGTTTCGTTTACTGCTGAAATAAGGAATACTAATATATTGATGAAATTATCTTTTAATTCATTAATTATTTCATTTAGTGTTCATTTTTTGTCAGGTTTATACTCATTTTTCCTTTTTTAATTTATTTTTTTTTCATTTTTCATATAGCAAAAAATTTTACTCTAGGTCATTATTATAATTTTATTTCACATTGTTATTTAAAAACATTAGCCGTTTATTCAGATATAAACATTCATATTTCAGAAATGTTATATGTAAAAAATATTTGCATTTTTATTCTACTTTCATGCAAAATTATGAAAAGAAAACAAGTTCATAAGGAGGAATATACGAGAGTCACTCTGAAATTTTTGAGATACAACTAGGTTTTTAAAGTTATACTTACAAAATTTTAGGTGTGCTCAAAGTAGTCTCTTATAGCATCACTACTCTTTTGTAGACAAATTTTCCACAGATTAAGTGCCTCAAGCCATTCATTTCTTGGAATAGAAGAAAAAAATGCATTTACAGCAACATCAATCTCTTCTTCTGAATGAAAACCACGTCCACATAAGTTCTTTTTTAGATTAAAGAATAACCAAAAGTCTTACATAGCTAGATCAGGTGAATGTTAGATCACTTTCATTTGTTTTTGTTTAAGAATCTCAACTGTTAATTCGGCTGTATGTGAAGATGCATTGTCATGGTGAAGCATTAGTCCAATAACATTCAGTTTTTGTAGAATTTCTGGAAGACATTTAGTGGTATACCAGTTTGCTGCTACTGTCTTTTGTCCTTCCAACTTGATGGTTTTGACCAATCTCGTACTTCTGAAGAAAACGTCATACATCACTTTTTTCAGTGCGTGTTGTTTTTTTTTACCATTGTCGGCGTGTGATCATCTTCGAAGACCCATAAATTGCTTTCTTGACGTGTTGGAACGTCAAAAAACGGTATGTATGTTTAATCACCTGTTACAATTTTAGAAATGATGTGGTGGCCACCATCATTTAGCAATTTAAGAATTTCTTTACTGATTCTGAAAGGCTCCCCTTTTTGGTGCTCAGTTAGATTATGGGGAACCCAACGGCAAACTATATTTTTCATATGTAATTCTTCATGAATGATTTTGTGTATGGCTGCGGATCCAATGTTAAGTTCCTTCTGTATTGTTTGATAGGTACAGCGATTATCATCCATTAACATTTTTCGTATGGTAGACACATTATCCGGGATTACAGCCGACGGTGGTCTTCCTGTGTGTTCTTCATCCTGAAGAATATTGTGACCTCTTCTAAATTCTTTAAACCATCTGAATACAATAGCACGAGCTGGAGATTCATCACCAAATGCTAATTGTAACCATTGAAAGCATTCTTCTTGATTTAATCCTGCTTTAAAATCGTAGAAAATCATAGCGCGAAAATGCTCTCGCATCAACTCCATTTTCTCTTCTGTTTAAAATTTAGTATACGCTAAGCAAGTTGAAGTAAGTCATTAAAAAATCGTCTTCTGTGTTAAAATACTTTGTATTTTAAAATTAAACAGTTATTTTTATTTTGTAAATTCTCGTCTGCGCGTATCTAAAAAATTTCAGAGTAACCCTCGTATTTCTGATATACGAAAGCTATATATAAATTGAATTAATAATACTAATTTGGAAATTACTGTTTTAATGTGTTGCTGACTGAGATATTATATTTGCAACTGGATAAAATGTAATGTGTCTTGCACATATTACAATTATCTAAGGCCGCGGTGGCCTGTTTGGTTATGGTGTCGTTCTCTTTACTAAAGGGTGGTGAGTTCTAATCCAGGGTTAGCAGAAGATCCTTCGTGTTTATTAAAGGTTACTGGGGCACGTTAAATCTGTCAGGTCGCAATGTCCTCCATGTTGCCATTCCAAATTAATACCTCTGGGAGTTGTTGTAGCCTGACTTTGGGTCTTCCCTGGTTTTAATCTCAAAATTGGAAGATTCAGATGGTGCTGCCATCTATGACCCAAAAGTCGTACTTCCACCTTCGTACGAGGGTGCTTTATTAAAAAAAACGGAAGACGCTCTCTCTCTCTGACTTCATTTGCCTAGTCTCTGACGGGCGGACTTGGCGTTGCCAAGTGTCATCAGAAAGAAACAACAACACAATTATCTGTTACCGTTAAGCATGATATTCAAGTTGCATACTTTTTATTTATTGCTCTACAATCATTTCTAAACATGAGGACAAACTCGACTAAGCTCTTAAATAGAATTAAGTACCACTAATACATTCCTTTTGCAAGTTGGTGTTGAATCCATGATATGCTGAAGCAAAGGGCAGAACTCTAACTATATAGATGTGAACTTAGGGGTGTAATAACAGAGAAAAATAATTATGTAAAAAGGCGAAATTATTTTTAATGCCATATAAATCATACCACGTATGAAATTATTTAAAAGAAACCGTATGTATTGAACAAAACTGACGGAACATATTACTTATAAATTTTAAACAGTGTATAATAGTATGCTTAAATCCTATAAATAAAATATTACCGAAACTAATTAAGAACATTTTTAACTTCAACTAAACAATTTACTCATATTGAAGAAAATAAATTAATTCTTATAAAAAATCAATTAAGAAACTTAGCCTGAAGTAACATCGAAGGAATCTCATTCTTGTATAATTTCACATTATTTAATTAATATTTTCTCAAGACTGATTTTGATTTTCTTCATTATAGTTTTTAAGAAATTTTGTTTCTGACTTTCTAATTTATAGGGAATACTTGTAGACATTTACATCATACATGTCTTTTGCACTTTTAATCGTCTGCTGTAGGAATTAAAATTATCTTTTTGCCTCAGTTAGTATTGTTACTTTTATAAATTACGCAATTTATCCTAAAAATTCTTACGATACTGGTTATAACTAAACATTCAAGTCAAAAAATCTAATGAGTTACAAATCATATGGGAAAGATTCATTTGAATCTAAATATACTTGGAATTTCTTTAAAAGTCTTTAAGTTTTTTAAATGTTACCTATCAAACAGTCCGAGTTCTTATTTCTAATTGTTATGAATAGATTATTCCTACGGAATGCGATATTCACATTGTGGTCTATTTATATTGTCATTATCATAGATAGATATTCTTGAAGAAGCCACTTCATTTTATTATTATAACATTTTATTTATAGTGAGAAGATTATTCTTAAGAATATTTTTAAAAAAATGTGCACAGGATATTTGTTGAAGTAGTAACATTTTTCACATATTTTGAAGTCATGCATACTGTATAGTGTGGAAATTGTTCTAAAATTCACCACCCCTAGATTCCATGTTCTTTAAACAGAATGAATTTTTAGTTGACTAATAAAGCTTTTGTACTTAAACTTATAATTTATCTTACTAGATCTTCTCTCATTATACATTTCTGTTCATATAAATTTATAAATTTAAAACTTATTTTCAAAATTTCAGTTGATTTATAACACGTAATCATCAATAATTGTAAATTTTGATAACCAAAAACTTTAATTTTTTTTTATCATAGTTATATTATTTCTTAAGCACAATTTATTTTTATCCAATTTCTAAAGTATTCTCAATGTTAATATTTATCAATTTTTTTAATTAATTTCATCCAATTTTATATCAGTCTATAAATTGTTTTAGAAAATAAATTTCAGTATAAAATATTATTAGATTCTATATTCTATCCTAAATCTATTTTTATGCTGTCCTAAGTCAGTATTTAAATTAAAATTAAGACAACTTTAATTTAAATATCACTTATAGAACAATTACTAGAATGTTAACACACAATTTTCAAAACGAGTTCAGGGTTTGTTCAACTAATTTTAAGGAAATATTTTACAGAAGAGTCTATATGTCTTAGACGCATTTAGAATTGTCTGCCGATTAATCAACCAAGTACAAATGTCATGTTCTTGACACGAGTCGACTTCTGCCAGAAGCGTGTGTAAGGGGCAAATATTGATTAGAAGAGTGAATAAACAAGTAGTTGGGTTAGTGATTTGACAGGGTGAATGAAGGAAATTGATTTCCGACGTAGTTGTTGGATTTTCAAGACACACGCTACTTATACCAAGAATAGTAGCTAAAATACTCACTTCATTAAAGTTTTATTTCCTTTGATATATTTACCAGAAACTTTATATCTGATTATTATTCAATATAAATATTTTAAAAGTAAAACTAGTTAAAAACAGAATTATATTAATTTTTTATAGATTTAAAATTGAACAAGATTTTAGACATTTCGTTGCAAATTACAATCGAAAGTTAAGATATACTATGAAACTTATGTATATATATATCATCTTCATCAGGATGGAGATGGTCAGCTATGCAAAACAGACACCCTTTTCTGACAAACACGAAAGACAAAGGTCTAAAAATATTCGTGTTATTTCCCTGAAGAGTGTCTCTTTAAGAAAATACTACTATATTAAAATTTGAAATAAATGGAATCAGAGTAATACATTGAAAAATGAGCAATACAATAAATAGGCAAAGCAATACAATCAGAAAAATATATCAAATACAGAAGAATATATCAAGTGCAGAAGAATATAAATCAAATATAGAAGAATATGGTTGCCAAAAGTAATACGAAACATTTCTTTACAAGTTAATTTAATTTAAGAAGTTAAAGTAATTTAAAATGTTTAATGTAGATTAAATATTAAAGTACATTTAAAGTGAAAATAGACGTTTTCGGGATTCTTATAAGAACTTCAATGCTTGGGTGACCTTTCTGTAGTTATGAAAACTACACATTAATTCAATCTTATTAGCAATTCCCTACTTCCTACATAACTTAAAATAAAATTAATAGGAAAATTATTATTTTTAAGTAGATTAATTAATCGATTAATTTGTTTTTTGATAAATTTAAGATTATTGCAAATAAGATATATGCATTTATTTCTTTATATATATATATATATATATATATATATATATATATATATATATATATATATATATATATATATATATATATATATCACAGTCTGGGAAAAATGACTGTAATGACGGATATCTCTCTCGATTGATCAGATTTATACCTACAGGAAAGGTGATATTTCGCACTTGGACAATTAGTTTGTAATTTTTGTTCAGTCTATTCAGTTGTGAGTTGCAGGGTGTTAAAAATGGAATTAAACGAAGAGAAAATTCGGTACATTTTACAGTTTTTCTTTGATAAAAGTGAAAATGCAATCCAATCGGTTAAAACTATGAATGGTGTTTATGATTCCAATACTGTAACAATCAGTTACGTGACATTTTGCTTTTGTGCATTCCGTTCTTGTGATTTTTGTTGTTATACCTGACATGGGTGCAACGTAGTCAAAAAAAGTCAGTAAAATAATAGATATGACCGAAGTAGACCACAAATTTAAAGTCATAGCGTTACCAAGGTCCTAATGATCGACCTTTAAACAACTTTAAGCTGTTTTCACAAAGTGGATTCCTAAACAAGTTGCATAAAGTTTACGTAAAAGTTATGAATTTATTTTTCACCAGACTAATATGTACATCAAATCTCGCCCCATGACACCTGGAACAGAATTGTTGGCATCTTTTATAGTGGAACACCCATCATAGTTTCAGATTCAATGTCTTAATTTTAGTTTTATTGGGTCTTCATAAATTAGAGGCATTTGACCGAGTAGAGAATTCTCAGATATAGCTTATATTCTAAGAGATATTATTTCACTTAGAGGATATTGCAGCCACAATTAATTTTATGTGCTCCACATGTCATTAATGAATGCAGCAACATACATCGTAATATATTATTTCAGATCGACATAATTCAAAAAGAATATGTAGTAATAGAGAAAGTATAATCCATTATTAGAAATGTGAAATTTTTATCATGCTTCAAAGTTATTTAAAACTGATGAACGCAAAAAAGGTCGTTATGTAGATACATAGATAAATATAAATATACTGCACTCACAAACTACAGATATCGAATTTATCTTGACAAGATTTAATTTTTTATACAAATTTATCATAATGTTAACTGTAAAATTAATGTTTTATGAATTTTCTTGGATGAGTATGAAAAAACGCAGTTTTGATGTATATTATCTGAGGCTTAAATCAATTGTAACGTACTGAGTACACAATGCACACAGAGTTGTATAATAATAATAAATTTATTTTTTGCTTTTATTTTAATTTTTTTTTTTTGTAAAACCATGTTTCCTATACTATTGACTTAAAACTGAATTGTGTGGAATATCTTTATAGTGATAATTTTTTAATTTAATTATAACATAGTTTAAATAAATATGGTAATTGCATCATATCTAATCCAAAAAAAATAATAATTCAATTAAATTATAGCTTTCGTAATGCTTTCCTTTTACTTTATTTACATAATCAAGGATAATACAATAAATGTATATAATATTGTTATTGTACTATACTTGATTATGTAAATAAAATTTATAATTTTTTTTTCTTTTAGTATAAAATCATGAAGAACACGGAAAAGCAAAAGGAAACAAAATAGATATAATTAAATGAACAATGAATAAGATTTTTCATACAATTTTCTTTTTCTGATATATTTTCTTTTTATTGAATATAAAGTAAAAATTATTTTCTTGTTTATCCATTAATGAAATTAAATGTAAGGAAAATCTACTTTAATGAATCTAATTGTTTTTATTTTCATTCAGTCGACAGAAGTAGAAATAAACATTAATTTAACAGAAAATGATATTGTTATTGTCTTATATTTGAGTATCGTTTTGAAAAATCCATAAAAAAAATTCATCTAAAGTAAATTGTTATTTTGCTAATTTATCTTTAACGCCGTATACAAAAAACTTACTTAAGTGTTATTTTTTAGAGTAAAAAATAAATATAACTATGCAATTTTTGTCGGAATTGCTATAAATGAAATGGTTCGTTTGTTTCTTTAACTGTGCTAATTAATTTAAATGTTACTTCTTCAGATTCTACACTTTATCTCAAAAAGCTTTAATAGCTCCTAATATTTCTAAATACCACATGTTTCTCGAGCAATAGTTACTTGAATTACATCTGCATAAAAATCTAATTTGAGGCTGTTACATTTGTTTATGGATTCGCAAAGCTTTATTTTTATAATTACAGTTGAATGTTGTTCTTTTTGCAGTTTAAATGATATCAGCATTAAAGAAAAAATACATTTATTATCTAAGTTTGGAACATAAACATATATGAAAAAATATTTTTTATATTTAAAATAATTAAAGAATCCGATTTATAAATCTTTATCATGGTATATTATTTATCTTTTTTAATTTACAATTAGCTAGATTTAATTTTTTTGTCAAACTTAAAACACTTACTATAATTATGTATTGTTAATGTAAAATATAAGCTAAACTTTTACTTAATGATCATATAAAATTAAATGCAGATTTAATGGTAAATAGAAATATTTTAACATCATGTTTCTAAACATCTATTCTAAAATGGAAATTTTCTATAAAATATATCCAAAAATTTATTTAAACCTATATGGTTATTATGGTATCGGTTACATAATTTCAACTAAAGTCAAATTTTAATTTATGTATATTACGAAATATTTGAGTGAAACGACTATATATATATATATATATATATATAAATTATAGTTTTCATAGTCAACCACACCTACCATGGGAATTGAATTGAATAAGTTCAGATTAAAATTTTGATAACCAATAATTCAACAGCGAGCGCAACAGTTTGCTTATATACTGAGGTACAAGTACTGTGGTAAGCATTCTTATGAAAGTGCATTCTGATTGATTTCATTTTCAAATTTAAATTTAAAACAAATGAACTATTACTCTATTTGTGTTTAAATATAGATAAATATATTTAAATTATAAAGGATATATATAATTGTTGTTACAATTCTAATTGTAGGTGTTATATAAAAACAGATATTTTATCACACAGACAGATTTCGTTATTACAAAAGCTTTCAAAAATATTTTTCGAAAAATTTAGTACTCTTTTGAAATATTTATATTAGAAATAGTTGCTTGTCGTAATCATAATTTTATCCGTTTTTATTTATACACGATGCAGTAATATAAAGAACTTAAAATTTGATTGTTTTATGGAGCTAAGAGCTTTAAAATGAATAAACAACTTTAGAATATTTATTCACTCATTAGCAAGATAAAATTTGATAAATTTTTATTATATGTAACAATAAACTTACATTTCAATCTTTTCAATTTCAGAATGATATTTTATTTTTGAGAAAAATTTTAAAGAAAAATATTTTTAATTGAGATAATATAAATTGGGACAAAATTTAATTAGTAACTACTCGTTTATTTTTAATATTTTCATGTTTGCAGTTTCAAAAGATATAGGAGGATGCTCTGCATAATTATTATTTTAATTTTGAGTCGGAGGACACTAAAATGAAAACCCTGTCAGAATTCTGAAGAATCAAATAATTAAAAGCCTATCTATCTAGTGCATATATAATAACTAGCTGTGAAGAATATTAATGGGCATCAGGGGGAAAGTCATAGTAAATGTGAGGTATAGAAAACAACATCTAGGAGACAGAACCGTATATCTGTAGACTGAATTGTGTCAAATGAGCTAGACTGTTACAAAGAGACCATATAAACATTGAAAGAAAGACCATGGTGTTAAAAAATAACACTGAGCTCAATGAACATGTACCAAATCTAGTACAGTTCGCTACCAAACCCTATTTACTTTAAGTGAAATTGTATAAGCAAAATATTTGGTTCAGAGTTGTAATTGCAAAACTCTTTTGACATTGCTATTCATTGAGGCTGCTATATCCTGGTTAGTTAAGGTGTAAGTCCTTATCATTGGAAAACTGCGATTTTGAATCTTGATTTAAACAAGATCTATCGTGTTCACTCAAGGTGGTTGGGGCAAGTTAAATAGTTGTAGTGTCCTCCAAGTGAAATATAAACTTCTCGGGTTACCAGTCAAATATTGAGGGTCTTCTGCTTGATTCCAGCCTAACCGGCTGCTTTCACTAATTGGTAGAGTCCAATTTCGGCTGGATACAGCAATAGTGAAAATTTGAAGTGGTAATTTGAATAATACAATGTAAGTACTTTAAAAACTTGATTGTGAATTAAGGAAAACATGTATTGCTTCTTTATTAATCCAGCCCATTAGCTCCGTAGCTTCAGAACAGTACTACAACAACAAAGTTAGTTCTTCAACAACAAAGTAAATCATCATTTACCACAAGCAGCGATTGGTAAAATGACTATATTCTTGCTCACTGGGTTGCTGGAGCTCCTTCAGTTGATTACTTGTACATGTAAATCAACGACAGCTTAAGTCCTCCCATTTGATCAGGATGGATTTAAAGAGGAGATTAGCCGTTTAGGTACGACCTCATTACCTGACCATGGTAATAAATTGCAATACGGTTAAGGATAGGTAATTCAAATTATATTGTGGAAAGATATTACTATTTGAATGATAAAAGAGAGATAGGTACTTTTAGGATATTCCTAATCCAATAAGATTAACGTGTCCCAAGATCTCCTAACACCGCTATGAATCTATGTGTTCCCCCTCCGGCAATGATTTACATGTACTGAACCCTAATTGCAGCATGTAAACCGGTACGTTTCTTTCATAAAATTAATTATAAAGGTAATTCTATAACGCTTATAGGGGTTCATCTCGTGCTTTAGGGTATATCTATTCATCAACTAGCACTGGCTATAATGTAACTATACAGTTTTCTATATAACATAGATCTAGTTTTCGTTTGAAATTTTCAACTACCCAGATAGTATTTCTCATATTAACCGCACGTGATTTCTTTATTCATGAATTTGGTAACAAGAGGAAAACCATACGTGCTTAGCCCCCTAAGTTAAGCATCCTAAATCTGTCTGTTTTAAAGAATGTGTTGGATACCGTTACCGTCTTTCTGGGTCTCTCCGTATATTCAAGCTGTTTCTGCACAAAGAATGATACCGTATAATAGTTACTGTCATAGGGACTAGGATATATCCATTTCATGGAAGATTTAAGTGATTTGACCTGTTACAGATGCTCAACACTATATTGGATACAAAAACTAATTTTTATATAAATTTTCCATTTATATGACCTTTGTTCACACATGTATACATGTGCACATAGATAGATACACGGATATAAAATAAACATTTAAGTGTTAATGTCTCTGTAATATATAGTTATGATTAACAGACAATGAAACACACATTAAGTATCAGCAACTTTAAATTCACTTAATATAAATATATTTGTACATATTTGCACACACACACACACACACACACACACACACACACACACA
>JAPDSC010110207.1:0-33642 GCA_026290005.1 Latrodectus geometricus | reverse complement strand
AGATAATGTTCTATAAGAAAATTACCTTCTACCTTTTCAAAATATTAATAAAGCAAAATAGTTAGGTAATAGCATGAGAAAAAGTGAGAAAAATATTCCTATTTTATACCTGATTCTGCATGATATAATGAAATTTTGCTGAATTTTAAATTTTCAGTAACTATTAGAAATGAACTAAACATTATAAGTTCCTCTAAAAATGATGTATTTGAAAAAAATCTTAAAAATTATTTTAAAGGCAGATTCATTTCCTTGTATATCCAACAAGAGAAATTTTTTAGAAAGAAGAATTTTTTCAAAAGTTAAATTTTTCCAATGAAAAATTAAATGTTTGAAATTATTATTTTAAGAGTAAAACAACTCTGAACTAGAAAGAAAAGGCAGAATGGTCTCAGTTGCTGTATGTTGATTTTAGCTATATACTATTTTTCCAAAGTTAATATTCATCAATTTTTAAATTAAGTTATGTTAAAATATGTTAAATAAGAATAAGGAATTGTATATACAAGACAGTTTGTAAATATGAGAAATAAAAAATAAAAAGCAATTTTTTTGAAGTTCATTTTCTCATATTTTTAATGATGAAAAATCTAAGTAAAAAAAAAAAAAAAAAAAAAAAAAAAAAGAAGAAAAAAAAAAGAAGTGAAAATTTTCCCAGATTTACACATTGATTATTTCCAGTTAAATATTTCATTAGGTTTAAACAAAATAATTTTCTCAAAGTTATTTTACAATATATTACATCAATTATCAAAGAGAATTCAAAAGCAATTTATATTCTCTTACATAACTTGAATAAATCATTTGAAAATAAAAATGATTAAATCTAGCTGTAGGCAAATTGCATCATCTGTTTTAATCTATTGTACTTTATTTTTGTAAAAACTATTTAATTTGACACTCAGTGAAAAATTGTAACTCTTGAGGATAATTTTACAAAGATTAAATGGGATTTCTAACTACCACAATTCTATACTGAAGGCAGAAATCCAACATGTAAGCTACTAATCTAAGATTAGAGCCTTAATCAATTAACTACAATGGGGGTAGAAATAGAAAATAATATAAACAAAAATAAGTATATTAAAATGCAAGCTTACATACATTAAGCATTTTATTTTATTCTTTAATTCAATTTGGAAAAAAAAAAAAAAAAAAAAACCCCAGTTAAATATGCATATATAAAATTAAAGGACATATTACACAAAATTAAGGGATAAATTAAATTAAAAATTATTTTAAATGCATACTCCTGCTGTTGCACTTGATGCAAGTATTTCTTCTTTGGTGAGAACTGAGAAATAAGCTACATTTGTCATGAGGTATATCACAGAAACTAATGGAATGGATATGTAGATAGCTCGAGGTAAATCTCTGAAAAGAAAAAAAAATATAATACATTTATTTCCTTTTGTGTGCTTTTCTATAAAAGATTAAAGAAAAAAGCATTGTTTTTTCTTTAATCTTTTATAGAATCTCTATAAGAAATTAAATATATATTGATAGCATCATTCAAAATATTCAAACCATAAAAAAAGAGAAAAATAAAAATGATTGAACCAAAAGAACAATTTAATTTTTTTCATAAGCATTTCACATATACAATATAAAATATTCTTACACTCACAAAACGTAAAGAATTGTGAGTGAAAAAATTTATTTAGAAATTGTAAGAATATTATTAAAATAAATTAAAAATATACATACAGAAAGCATTTAATATAGAATACTAAATTTATAGAAATGTCATTTACAAGACATGGAACAGATATTTTAAACTTATGAAACAATAACTAATTCACTCAATCATATTAACATTAAATATACATAATTAATAAATAAAAAAATAAGATTTTTTATGATGACATTAAAATAGCTAATACCATAGCCTCTATTAAAAAAGCATAAAAAATTATAGTTCTCAGCATACCTTACAGGATTTTTCATTTCTTCGGTGACAAAATTTAAAGCATTCCTGAAAAAAGTACTTAAATTAATATTTTGAATTAAAATAGTGTATAATAAAAAGTATAAAATGAAATCAATAAAAATACTTTTAGAATATAAAAGGAACAACAGAAAAGGTAAATGTAAATGACAAGATAATAATCAAATAACATAATTATAAATTGTATCTAGTACAATAAATAAAAAAATTTACTATATTTATGAATTAAATTTATATTTAACAAAGAGTAAGCTTTACATAATACTGAATATTTTAAAGATGTGCAAATTTGGCTTTTCATAAGTTTAAATGTTGGATATTTTTCTATTTTTAAACAATAGAAACAACTAATCTTATTAAATATTTAATTAAAATTACTCTACTTAGTTTTATTTCTACTTTATTAATCTACTTAGTTATATATAGTTTTATTTCAAAGAATTTTGAAGTTATTCAATTTATAGAATTTTTCTATCCTTACAACTTACAACTCAATTTTATTAAAAACATGTAATGTAAACAATAAATACTAGAACAAATATTAAAAAAAAATACTATTTAGAATATAACTCATAAGACAATATTACTTTTAAACAAATATTTCAGAGAATAAATATAAGAGAAAAATTAAAAATAAAGTAAAAAAGCCATAAAAACTTAAAATAATAAATTTCAAATTAAATATAATAGCAAATATTTTTTATTAAAACATCAAAAGAATTTTTTTTTGATGAAATGTCTTTATTAAATAGTTCATATCTTCAAAATAATAATAATTACCAGCCAGAAAAAGAGAACATTCCAGAATAAAATGCCAATGCTATATTTGAGAAGTTTTCGGAAGTATCTTCTGACATATTTGACAGGTTTTTAGTGCTAACTAAAATTAAAAATAGGAATCATTAGTATATTTTAATTGTGATAATAAAAATCTCATTCATTATTATACAGAATAAGTAATTTTATTAAAGATTTATTTCAAGTGAAGAAAAGTTACTTCCCTTTCCATTTTTTATGCATAAAAATTTAACTTAAAAAAAGGAAATAAAACATTCTAAAGATTGTTTTGAAACAAATTTTTATTAAATATCATTTTTCATTTCTATAATTTTTATTGACAGGAGAACATATATTATAAGTTTTCAGACAGAATATTAAATTTAATTTCTCAGAACTATTATTACAGAAAACATCAAAAGGAATTTTGATATCTCAATTATCTAAGGAGTACTACAAGTCTTAAAAGCATACTTTTAAATTGATTAAAGAAAAGTCATTTGATTTCATGATAACTTCATAAATATACAAATATATCAAAAGTTAGGCTAAGCATCTTTGTTTGAACTTTAAAATATCTCTATAATTATTTAAAAGATGTAAAATAAGTCTACAATTATTTAAAAGGCAATATTTCTAAATTATAGTAATTTCATAAAAACAAAGTTTGTTCAATTTCCTTTTAAAGTATAGTAGAAGTTATTTTTCAATCAGATAAATCAAATTAGATGTAGGAAAATTAAACAATGATAATTGAAACATAATTAATAAACCTAAAATGCCAAACATAAATAAATTTCTCCTACATTAAGCAATTCATTTTTTATTTACATTTAGAAACATCTGCATTATAGAATTAGTATTGCAAGAAAAAATAAATTCTAATTTTGCAAATTCTAAGAATACACATAAAATTAAAATAAATAATAATAGGAGGAAATATTTAAGAGTCGAAAAGTTTTTAAAGATAAAATTAGAAAAGCATTACACATCCTAAGCAGAAAAAAAATAATAAATGAAATTCGTTGAGACATAATTAATAGTAATACTGAAAACAGTATTACTATTAATTATGCAAATAGAATCCAAATGCACATATATAATTCAATAAAATATTCATTGTGAACAAGTGTAGAAAATGATTATATTTTTAATCACATAATTAATGCTCATATTTATAAAAGAGAAAACATCATTCAATTTTGTAAATCTCTGCATTTAGTATAATTGAAGGAAATTGTGAATTTATGAAGAGAGTTTGAAAATTATAAGTAACTATTGAAACTAAGGCTAAAAAAGGGATAGTTAGATGATATGATAAAGGTTATAAATACTATAAAAATGAAAAAACTGAAAACCTAAGACTAAGAGCAGAATAAAGAGAACATTTTTCAACAAGCCAAGGCTCAAGCTTGGCTTAGTTTAATAAAAGATAACCAGAAAGCTATATATTAGAGTTGATAAAAAATTAAATGCAACATTTCACACTATTCGTAAGAAAACAGCTTTGATGACAATGATATGAAGATATGAGTAAACTCAACCAACAAAAGCTAATTATTGATGACAAGTATTTAGAATTATGAATCATATGTGATTGCTATTTTAACAGTTCTAAAACAATAAACTGTTTAAAATCATATCAAACACACCAAAACGTTTTACTAAGTTCATTATTATAAGTGTGAGATTAAAAATAATATATAAATATATATTTCAGATATATTTAAGAATTCCTATATTTGCCAGGAATGTATATTTGGCAAAGAAGAATTAGTTGCATAACTTTTAAAGAAAATTAGCCAATGATCTAGAAAATTTTTTTTCACTTCAAGTTTCACAAAAAACAGGATATAAAAGTGTAAACATTTAAAACAATTCATTTGGCAAGAAAGAGATGAAAAACAATATTCTCAAATTGAAATTGATTAACAAACAAGGGCTATTGTGTATATATATATATATATATAGCTACCCTTATTTATCAATCAACTTGAGAATTAAGAAACCTTTTTTTTAATAGAAATCCATGTAGCTGTCACAAACATCCAGAATCTGCCAAATAAAGTATACTAATTTACATGTTCGATTACAAAGTGCTGTTTTTATCTTATTTAAGGCATTATTTTCTCAAATATATTTTAAAAATTTGTTTTTTAAATATTATTCCTGATAATAAAAACGACCAATATTTAACAAACATCAATATAATAACAAAGCAAAGTAAGTATACTTTTAAGTATACAAGTCTAAGTATACATGGTAACACACCACAACATACATTATTACAAATATATTCGAATGTTTTTAAATATCTCAGACAGATCAGAAATACTCAGTTTTTTTTGGGGGGGGGGGGAATTGTGCAATTTAGGTGCATTCTACATAAAAAAAAAAAAAAAAAAAAAAAAAAAAAAACAAGTCTAAAGATTTGGACACCTGGCAACTGTTGACGAGAAATAGATACTTCTGGAAAAATCCATCCCCGAGGCTCTAGGACCAATACTAAGCGAGATAGCCAAGAACTTCATAGAAGTTTAGTTAAACTCGTTGATTTCACACCAAGTCAGACATAAACACCACCCGACAGTGAGTTAGGAATATTAGTACAATTAGTTAGCAGTGTTAGGAATGCTAGACAATTAGTTAGCAATTAGAGGACGATCAGTCATGAATGTTAATCTAGAGCATAAAAATTATTGACTGTCGGAGGTATTTGTGATGTCTGTGATTGGAAGCTGTTTTCTCTGCTGCATTAGCTAATTTGAAGCTGTGTAATTGTGACTTTTACTATTGAATTTAATATGAATAAAAACCTTGTGATTTTTAAGTGACTGTTTTATGGACTCTCAACCTACATGAACCCTGAAGCATGGTACACACACACACACACACACACACATATATATATATATATATATATATATATACAAAAACCCTGAAAAAACATTTTTTTCACAATCTTTGATTATACAATTAATAGAAAATACTTGGAAAACAGTTTATGACTAGAATTTAACATTAAATGACTAAATTAAAATTTTTTTAATTAATTAAAAAACAATTTTTAAAAGAAATGTGAAGAATGCATAATTTATACAAACTAGCTAAATATTTTATTTATTAACTTTTCCTAATTATTAATATTAACTTAATTATTATGAATATTTTAGTTCCACTTATTCAAAATGCAAATTGAAACAAGCTTCTGTTAATATTGATAAATATAAAAAACATAATCAATTAGTAGAAGTCACTTTTCTATGCCTTGTTATTATTTTGCAATTCCTTAAAGAATAGTAGAAGATGCTTTTTAGTATTCTATTTTTGATCATGATTTCATTTAATCACACTTCACAGGATTAATAAATGATTAACATTCTTATTCAGATCAGAATAAACAAGCATATCAGAAATAGACAATTATTATCCCAATCAAGTGCACATCAAGGTAAATAAAAGAGTTATTCGACACATTTCCTATTTCAGGAAATAAAAATTTGTAATTGAGCAATTATAATTTAACCCATCTTTCTTCACGCAATAAATCATTACACAATAAAATTTCATTAATTAAATAAATCAAAAGTTAGATTTACATTATTGTATCAGTATTGTAAATTTTGCAATATAATCAAGGAACACATATTTAATTTCAAAATTTCTGCAAACAAAGGAAACATTTAAGAAAATAAGATATCTCACCGAAAATTAAGTGATACATTCCAGCACATATGATAACAAGAAGCGCCAATATCTTAGCAAAAGCAAAACTATCTTGAATTCGAGTAACCCATTTCATGCTGTAACAGTTGACAAATGTCAGGAACACTGCAAAGACAAAAGTGTTGATATTATAGTTTTCTAATTTTTGTGCTAATATGAATTACTAATTAAAGTTTAAAAATATGTTTAAAGTATAGTTCTAGAGTATATTTATAGATGTTATTCAAATACATCACAAAAAATATAAAAAGTGGGAGTATTATTTAGAAATACTTGATTGTAATGATGTAACTAGGCTACAAAATTTAAAAGCATAATTTTAAACCAAGTACAAGTATTAATTGGAATACAATTCTATTTCACTAGTGGGGGCACATCTTGTTGATATTTCTTTGGTGACAACACAGAAAATGCAACTGAAAATTTTTTTAGTTGGATCATATCTTACTTTTGAGGCAAAAAATATCAATCGGGTTATTATCAATTAAAATTTTTATTAAAAATAAAAAGTTTAAAATTGTATTTTATTTGAGGTTGCTAGTGATTTAACTGCTTGTTATGGCAAAATAAAGTGGTACTTTCATTGATTATAAAGTCATAAAAACAATTCAAATAAAATTGTTATTTTATTATTAAGATGTAATGTAAAATATACAAAGTAACTAGAAAACTTAGAAAGCAATTATAAATGGACTTTTAAACTTATTTCCAAAGAAACTATATAAAAAAGTTAAATTAGACTGACCTTTAATGAAAATAAATT
Organism: Latrodectus geometricus; assembly: GCA_026290005.1. NCBI lineage: Eukaryota > Metazoa > Arthropoda > Arachnida > Araneae > Theridiidae > Latrodectus > Latrodectus geometricus. Next base: position 26,428 of record JAPDSC010110207.1, on the reverse strand, counting down.
TTTAAAGTTTTATTATTTTACAGTATATTTGTAGTATATATTATATAGCACAGTCAACTGAGAAACATAAATTGTAAAAATAAATGAAGAAAACAATTAGATACTAATCTTCAAGTTTTCTTCCTTAACTCTTAAAAGCTGAACTGTTCAACTAAACTACATAGGTTAATATAAAAAAACAATTTTTAGAGAGTTGTTAAAACAAAGCATATACTGTGAAGTGCTTTAATGTGTCTTACAAAATTTGATACAGGTCTTGAAGTAAAATTGCTGGTCGTTTATTCTCTACAATTAAAAGCAATAGCAAACTAATGTGTACAATATCAGAATAACGAATTTTAGAATTTATGGAAAAAGATTGCGAAATTCAAATATTTATGAAAATTTGAAGAGTATCAAAATATTATGAAAATATCTTGGGAGTTAAGAATATATAAGGAAAAATCTAAAAATAGCGGATTTGTCATTATAATTATAATGATTTTTGCATAGAATTTTAGTAACATCAGACATTTTTCACATACAAATGTTTTTCACATTTATAAACAGACAGAAAAGAACAATTATATTCATGTAAATTAAAAATCGAATCTACGACGCTTCAGACATTTCTCACTGTTGTAAGAACACGCACTTTTGATTGAATAAATTACTATTAAAGAATGTTCAATAACAATGCAATTTTATATTTTACTAAAAGCATACATAAAAGTTAAAAATAAGTATATTTAGAAATTTGAAATTGTTATATATAGTACGCAACTAAGTAATAAAATGTAGTGTAACAATTCCTTATCTAACTGAATGAAGAGAATATTTGATTGCTTTTAATGACAAAATTAAATCTATTGAACATTATGTAAATCCTACGAAATATGATTCTTCGTTATTGGAGAATTTAAAAGATTTCATGATAATGATCTAAGAAATCAAAGTCAGCAATGTTTTTAGTTATATATATTCTTGCTGTACATTGCTTCATTAGTGGATATATTTTTATGCCAATTTTCATCTTTGGATGCAGATATTATTCACAATATTCTCACCGATTTTTTCGTACTCCCTATAAAAACATTTTGCAAAAAAAAAAAAAAAAAAAAAAAAAAAAAAAAAATGTTTGAAATTACGTAATAGCATGACGTTCGGCGAAAGAATAGTGGTAATCATTACGGAATTTTTTGATCGTAGGATGTTACATTTACATAAAAGAAAGATCCTCTTTTCTTTCTCCTACACAAAGCTTGTAATAACTCTCTCTCTCTCTCTCTGTATATCTCAAAACAAGCCGCCCAACCTGTCTAGTGGTTAGCGTAACTGATTACGGATTAGGACCTGGGTTCGAATCCCGGCTCGGGCATGGATGTACTTTCTCTGTGTTTCTTGTCCTTTCCTCAGATAATGGATGAATGTGGCCCGCGCTTTAAACGGGTTTGTGGTGGTGTGGCGTAGGCGATGCTACTCGTACCTCCGTGACTTGGTTCACACGTGCCCACCGGGTAACGATAAAATGAGTAGCAGTTTCTGGCCTTGTTGCGGCTAATGGACTATACTTGCTCAATGGTGCCCGCCATTAGAAAAGAAAAGAAAAAAAAATTCTTTTTATTAAAAAAATTTGAAGATGTACAAAATAGAGCAAGATACAATATAGGTAGGTAAAGAAAAAAAAATAATCACTCAGTTATCAACAGTAAATAGAGAAATATATATTTCTCAAATTACAAAAATAAGAAATCAGTTAAAAACATTAATCATAGTGAAAGAAAAGCAAATATGAACATTTAATAATATAAATATAGAGTGAGACAGTTGGCAATCAGAACCACGAGGAAAAACAAATGTATTAAAAACTTAGTTTAGTAAAAACTTAGGTAGCGAATAGAAAAATGCAAACTTTTCAAAGATTACAAATACAGAGAAAAACTTTTAAATTTCGTAATCTTAATGACGATAACGTAAGAAAAATGGTGAAATGCGCTTTAGGTCCCCTCCTTGGCGCGTTTTAAAAAACACCGATGCCAAAACACCGATGGCGAAAATTCTACCGCTATTTCAAAGTGAGATTTAATTAGAGACCAATGAAAAGGCTTAAACAAACGAGTAATTATTGAGCATGCGCGAGAAAACGCTTCAAATTCGCGAGCTAGCGAAGTAGGGGACCTAAAGCGCAGATTAACCAGAAAAATAAATATTTAAATCAAATCACCAGAAATCACGAAAATTAAATAACTTTTATCACTAGATCTTGCAACGTAAATCTGTGACAAATAAATGAACAATGTAAAATCCTATAAAGTGGTGTGATAAGAAAAACTGCAAATATTCAAAGAAATCATTTCTAATCAGAAGTAGATATTTAAATAAGTTCTTAACTTAATTCTTTTATTCTAGTATTTTCGATACTCAAGGATTAAGAGAAATATATTAAAATAATCACACAAAATAAAAATCTCGCTAATTCAAAATTTTTGAAAAGAACACTTCAAAGCGATTGTGGTATAATGAACTTCAAACAGTTTTAAATTGCACGCCAAACTGGTTTGGGATAAAAAAAAAAAAGATGCTTCAAATGCCAGTTTTTAAGGATTTCATTAAAATACTTTCAAGAACATGAAAAGACTACGGAAAATTATTTTTTCGATAACAATTTTAGAGTTCTGCCCTTAGGAAATGAACTCAGGCATAAAACTTGGCTGTGATATTGTTATCTACAATGGACGCTTCTTTTTACGAACTCGTAGGGACTGGTAAAACAAATCTTAAAATAGAAAGGAATTTTTTTTTTCTTTACAAAATTAATTTTTCTATATAAATAAAATACTATTTTAGAAAGAATTTAGAATGCCCCATAAAAAACAAACTTTCCTTTTATTTTATTCATTCCACTTTCATCACACAATATTCTAAAACTCAAGCTATGTCTGGTTTTAAATTTTTGGAGTCAATTATCACATGCTTTGAAATCGTTTATGTTCAGCTTCATAGCAAAACACTAGGATTTCTCTTTAGTGACGTTAGCATAGACAGGAAAATTCATTTCTTTCAGCAAACAAATTTTTTTTTAAAATTTAGGATGTTTTATCTAAATATTTTTGGGAGGGAGCGCTTTTGCAGGTGTTGTTTCCTTATACAAGGATTTTTTCATAGTTTTTTAAGTTTTTGCTTTATTTAATATTATTTCGTTTACTTCTGTTAGAATTTACTTTTTTTATCTCGACAAATAAACATGTTTGTTTCTTCTACTGCGACAAATCCTCAAGGAACCGACTTAATCTATTTCTAGACAAACGAAATTTTATAAATTAAGTTGATCAAATGAACGAAATCAATTGTTGTTGTTGTTGTCGTGTGCCATCCAGGCCCACAATATGGGATGCGCTGCTCCACTTTTCCAACTGAACCCTATTTGGTGTGGAGTCCGACTTCCTCAGTACACACATGCCATAGGTACCCGTTTATAGGGTAAGCAACCATTCACACACATAGAAAGGACAAAGACAAGAAAGAGAGGGAGAAAGTACATCCATGCCCGAGCCAGGATTCGAACCCAGGTCCCACCCATCTGTACTCAGGTACGTTAACCACTAGACAGGTAGGGCGGCAACGAAATCAATTAAAAAACAGAATTCTATGTTTTTAAACATGGGGAGAATTGGATTAGAATTCGGCACCACAGTTTTTTTCCCCCTTCAAACTTGATTTCGATGTGTCTTCGACTATTGTTCCCACTATGTCTGGAATGCTTGTACATGTCATTTCTTTGTTCAAGAATGAATCGAGTTCTTAGGTTTTATATAAAAACGAAATCCAATATAAAATTGAAAGAATATCAAATCATACAGAAATAAAGAAAACTAAAAATAAAACTGTCAGAAAAAGTTGAAGAAAAATAAATTTAAAATTTTTAATTCGTAAATGGGAATTAAAATTATCATTATATCTATAGCGTCATGGTAGAGAAAATGAAAACTTAATGATTATAAAAAATATTTTTCGATTGAGAAAATCTTAATTTTGAGAGGGTTAATTGTAAATCCCCCCCCCCCTCCGAAAAATGACGTCAGTAAGCAAATTAGTATTTTTTTTTTTTTAAAGCTAAAACTACGCTTAAGCAACATACGACACGAGTGCCACATTTGTCACTTTCAATGTATTATCCTATGAATTAAAATTTTAATTATTTTTTATTTAACTATGTTGAAAAAATACAAAATATATACACAATTTAAAAATTTATTTATGTTGAAGGAATTGCTATATTTTATATTGTTTACTTTTACGTTAATAATTACCTTTAAATGATATAATAAAAATCAAGACATGCATTCTTAACACATGTTTCCAAATTCTGCATATATCGCTACGAAAATCTAATGGTTTCAAACATTCCATACTGTGTGTAACTCTATGTTGATTTGGTACGCCAGATATATTAAGATAGTCGACACCTGGCTAGACTTAAGTTTCAGTAATTTATTCAAATTATGAGATTCAAGATATACAATGAAGATAAGACTAGAATCTGTATATACAGCTTTCCTATCGCATTTTGATAATAAAACCATAGAAGATTAATTTCGAATATTATACTCGTGGAAATTAATAAGCTTAAAATGAATCCAACAAAATGAATTCTTAACTCTAAACCTTTAGAAATTCTTTAATTTATACTGCATTAATAACTGCTCGTGCACGACACCTAAAAAGTAATTTTATGAATACCTTATATCGAATAAGTTATATCAATAATAAGGTTATAACTTATTCGTATTGATAATTTTTAATATACCAATACTTAAATGTTAATCGTAAATTAAGTCATATTTTACATAAGCTCTTGATATAAGCACTATCAGTGGCTTTTTACGAACACCGTGGTATGGGCCAATTGAACATGTGTCATAACATCACACATAATTAAATAACAGCCTTTAAATAAGATTTAATTAAATCACTATGGAATCGTGAATCATAGAGCGATTCACGATTCCATAGTGAATCTCTCTATGATGAATAGTCATAAAAATACTATTTATCATAGAGCGATTCCAGTTTTCAAGATAAAAGATGAGGATTTCATCTGTGTTATGTGTGATGCTCAAGACATCAGATTATCACATTATATCGTTCAAAGGGGTATGCCAGAGCTCTTCAGAGCGAAAGGTTCCGGATTTGATCCCAGTTTGTTGGATAACAGATGGATATTTGACACCGTCGTACATAGTGGGCATTGACGATTGTTCCCATTGGAACTTCAAAATAAAGTATTTCAGAATATGGCAGTAATCAGAAATGGCTACACACCGATTACTCATGGTACCATATTCTTGTCCATTACTTAATTATCACTTTTCGCTTGGCGATTAGTTCCAAAGAGTTTTGCAATTTAATAGATTCCGAACCTCTAAACACATCCTCGACTGATGTAGAAATCGAAGTAACAATGTTACAAACTGAGGTCTTTGCCAGCAAATCTGTTTTGATCAATCAGAAATCATTATGCTAATAGGTTCTAAGAACATTAAATATACACAAGTTTATCCACAGATATAGTGAGGAGAGGTGAGACTCTGCTCCGGTATCGACATCCTTACTTTAATGAGATTCAAAATGATTGAAAATGATGAAAAGTAGGTAAAACTATATTTTAGGGTGCCCCCTTGGCTAAACAAGGCGATTTTTGTTTGGCTGTAGAATTTATTGGCGATTTTTTTTTTTTTTTTTTTTTTTTTGCACAGAACAATCAGTTGCTTTGTTGCAATCAAAATATAATTGGGTTTTGCCAAGCTTGGCGATCAATCGCAATCACAACTTAACGAGAATCAAAGGGGCACCCTAAAATATAGTCTAACCGAAAAGTTATTTAATTTAGGTACAGTTATATCCTTTTCAAAAAAACCATAATACCATCACATAAGGATAATATATAAAAGAGCGGAAAATCTATTACTTTAATTAGTGGTAATGCGCGTACAAGCCAATCTTTCTAATGGTAGAAAGGACCATGAATATAACGAGATATCTTAAAGAGGTTATTCTCTCGCACCATTTTTCTCCTCTAATTACTTCAGAAATTCATTAACCTAAACATGAATTGATGCTTAATTCCAAATTACCATGAGCAACAATCATTAGAAAAGAAGTCTAAGTCTCAAAAGCTAAAGACAGATATAATTATATAGCATAATCACTTTGAACTTCAATAGGAGAATGGTTTTAGCATTCTCCTATTGAAGTTCAATAGAAAATAGGACATATTTTTTAAATATGAATTTAAAGGATTCCTATTCAAAGGATCTAATTTTTAAATTACTAATAAAAAATAGATCCTTTGAAGGAAAAAAAGAAAAAGAAAAAAGAGGAGCTACACGAAACTTTGAAATTTAATTTTTCAGAATATTTTTCACTGTTCTCAGATGACGATTCTCAACAGTAAACTATACGAAGAATCTTCGATAAAATAAAATTTCTGTGAAAAAAATTAAGACAGCCCAAAAGAAGTTTTGCACTTTACGGTTATCGCGATCAGACTCATCGTCAAATGACATATTACTATCTCACTAAGATGCTTATAAAATGGACATTTTTGTTTATTTAACAAAGCTGTTCAGAGTTAATTTCCTTGGAATTTTTTATCATCGACTTGAGATTAGCAAAATCTTTTGGCGATTATTTTTATGCTTCGAGTTAGCAGCCAAATAATTTTGCGATTTCTAAATGAAGTCTCGATTATAGAAAAGTATATTACATTGATAATGTAGTTTATTATATTTTTGAAATTATAAAGTATCATATTTCAGAATATTATAATTCATTCAGTTACCAAACTCATGTAATATTCAAAATTTAAATTTGTTTAAATTATGGGATTATTCAAATAATAATAAAGTATTAAATAAAAGTACCAGGCACTTGAATTAACGCCATAATAACACGTCAATTTCCACATGTTAAAAAAAATTATTTTTGTTGTTACGAATGACAGATTCTTTTCCCTTACTAACATAATTTAAAAGTCAATGTTTCATAAGTGAACAACAACGTTTGTTACGAGAGAAAAAAATAGCGGGATAGCGATTTCGACATGTACTTATTATCCTGAATGATAGTTGTTATAATGATGAATTTAAATACGCTGACGAAGATTTTTTCGAAGTATTCTAATTTGTTAAATTTTTAAACAAAAAAAGTATTCATATGTAATATTCGTCAGGGGCTAAATAATGAATAGTCCTTACTTCATCTAGATTACTATCAATATGCATAATTTTCTTGATAAAATTCTTTTTTTTTTTTTTTCCTTCTTTCTTTTCTCTCTTTTTTTTTCCTTCTTTCTTTTCTCTCTCTCTCTCTCTCTTTTTTTTTTTTTTTTTTTTTACAAAGTGAGGTACTGTTAGGATTTTCAAAATTAATTTTAATCGTTATTAAATGATAAACCATTTAAAAAAATCAATTAATAATAAACATTAATCACGTAAATAAAAATTTAAAAATGAAATGTTTTTAACAATATGTTAAATACACTAAAAAAAAAAAAAAAAAAAAAAAAAAAAAAAAAAAAAAAAAAAAAAAACGAAATTCAAAATGTGGAAACAGATAAAGTACACTTGCCCGAATATAGATCATACGTAAATTTTTGACATATAATCATAGTAAAAAAATAACTTATATAAGGTTGCACTAAAGAAAGTTCACAATGGTCTGATTTCAGCAGTATGGAATAAGGGACTAGAGTTTTTCTTCACAAGATTGGAGTTGAAAGAAAATGGAAAAAATCGGGAACTACTTTGATATACCCCCCCCCCCCCAAAAAAAAATCGGAAACTTGGCTACTTTTTTTCTCACCAAGTAAAATACCTGTTTTTGGAGCCTTTTTTTCTCGCCAAGATGGATTCTCGCTAATTACAAATAATTAATAACAACAAAAACTTTAAAAAAAAACTCAAAAAATGGTTCAAAATACAAGAAAATACTAAATTTGACAACAGCAAAAACCTAAAAGCTGAAAAAACCTAAATTGGCAACACCAAAATAAGAAACAGCAACCCTAAAAAGTCCGTAGGAAGCGCTTAATTTTTTTTTGGGGGGGGGGGTATCAAAATTGTTCCAAAAATCGAAGTGACGATTATTCTTGGGGGAACTGCGAGTCTTGCATGTGCAAGTAAAAGCTACATAGTGTGCAAAACTTGAGCAAGAGGGTGATTTTGCTATAGTTCCAAGAGATATCACGAGAAACACGAAATTCAAAATTAAGATTGAGATTAGAGTCCCATTCATCAATCAGCATGTTTCAATTGTTCTGTGAGATCTGGAAGAGATAAACGTGCCACAAAGCGTCTTCCCAAAGCACCCTACACATGCTCTATGGGATATACATTATGAATTTACGAAACAAGATATACATTATGAATTTGGTGATTTACAATACGAATGTGAATCCTTTATTATAGACCGCGACCTCAGTTTTCAAGATTGTTAAATAGGATTTACGTAAATCAATTGAATTACGATTTTTGGTGCTAAACTGTCATTTACAGAGGTGGCAAAAACAAAAAGTAAATAATAAAATAAGTAAATAAAAAAATATAAATTCAAATTTCGTAATTAAAAGTATATTTGTACAGAAAAGATTTATTTCTTCTAAAGTGAATAAGAATTTGTCACGAAGCCTCAAATTCACAACTCATGTTCCAAATAAATTGGTGAATTTTTCTTACAAACTCAATATATAACCTCATTTCTTCAGTTTCAAAGAATTGTATTTCATCTCAGTCTAATAAAAATTTAAAACTTAATACAAATGGAATGGGTTTATTTTAGAATTTTATATATACCACAGCTGCTGAAAATACTACTTCGGCAAACAGGAAAACTGTTGTTTGTTCTACTTCATTTAATTGTTTTATAATATACGGATCTTAAAAGTCGTGCTGTAATGTTTTGTTCAATAATAGGTTCAACCGGTTTTTGGAGACTTTCACGTCTATTTTTATCAAATGTTAGAAAATTCCTTTCCCAAATTTATTTATCCGTATCCAAAAGAGTAATTCACTTTTTGCATTTGTTCAAATTATTCTGATTGGACGGAAACAACATTTCTGCTGTAGAATTCGTTTCATCAAAACGTTAGAAATTTGTGTTATAATATGTCTTAATGTCGATTTCATTTATTTTAAAATTAGTTGGTTAGTTTTTTTAAAACATGTATAAAAATCAACAATCATTGCGTCACAGTAAATATCGTGTGGTAAGAATAATTTTGAAATACTTGCTTCCCGATGATGATTGGTTCGACATATATTGTTTTTACCAAAGTGACTTAAAAAAACACCACACCACAAGCGAGATCTCTCTCTCTCTCTCTTATATATATATATATATATATATATATATATATATATAAACAAAAAAAAGAATATGAAAAAATACTGCTTGTGTGAAATAATGACGTGTGATAATGTAAAATCAGGTTGCCAGAAAATGTTCTTTATTGCCAAATGTGGAAACATTGCGCCAAAAGTGACCGCATAGTAAATCTGATCCCCAAAGTGTATATCATACTGTGTGTGAATTACTTTTTTTTATATAACAGATATATGAAAATCTTGGTGACAATTTTAATGCTTATGACTAAATATCTATAAATATTAAATTGAAATCTTTTCAATGGACACTTTTCACGTTTTAAGTGCTATCTGAGATTATGCTGCAAATAGCAATTTTTTTTTTTTATATTAATATAGTAATTTTAAATTGCATCAAACGTTAATTTAATAATGAAGACGTAATAATATGCACTGACTGACTTTGATAGAAAATTAAACATCTTAATTATGTAATGCATATTAATGAAATGTAAAAAAATTTTACGAAAATCATCTATATTGTTTCAATTAACTTTTATGAAATGGATGCTATGATTGTAGTATTTATGGTAATTTTATATTGGTAGTAAATTAAATGCTTTTGTTATTCAATAAATACTAATATAATATTGATTTAAATCTATATACATTGCCAACTAAAAACCAATCATCAAATATCCTTCTAGTAAAAATTGCGTATTTTTTATTCTTAGATTTCTAAACTTTTTTCCTTCTTAACTTTTTTACAATTTATTTGATCAGTAAATATTATTTCCCACCAAAAATAGTGAGGTTCTAATTTAAAATCTTTTTAAATCAACTTTCTTAAATTAACTACTTTGCCGTAAGATTTTACACATTTTGGATTTAAGTTAATTGAACATTAACCCCAAGAAGTATTTTCTTAGAAATGCCACTGTCTTTCCCTTGCTCAGAAATTCTCTCAGCTTAGAACTTTTCGGTAGTAATTTTTTTCAAAATTAATTATTATTATTTATTTTGATAGTTTTAAATTATTTTCGGACAGAATAGCATTGATTATCTATACATCATAGGAGCAATCCACAAATTTTGCTTAAAATTTGACAGCTTATGCATTTTTCTCCATTTTTTAAAAGTCAAATAATAATAAAGCAATTAATTTTACACCAAGGGTTTCAAAGATTGTTGATGGCCACAAAGATAAAATATATTTTAGCATCTGACATTTGCCAATTATATTATTTTGATAGAAACACTTCATTTTTTTTCTACTTTAATTGGCTTTCGACTGAATCGATGTGTATTTAAAAATACTATCTTTCAGCAACTTGTTTTGATATCGTCAATTCTATCAACAGCACTATTATATATAACACGTGCTACTGAATTTGAAACTGTTACACAACGAATATTGCGACAAATCAATGTTTTCTCATTTATCTGATCAAACAATCTGAGCTGGTCAATTACATGCGGAAGAAGTTCGATAAACAAAAGCAATATTTTTCCAATAGGAAATCAAGATTTTAACAAAGTAATATAGAAATAGTACGATAAATAAAAAATTGAGCAAATATTAAAATTTTAAGATAACCTTTTTTATTTATATATACTCTAATTTAAAATAAATTATAATACACTATCTCCTCTTCATACAAACTGATATTGATTTAAGACTAACCAGAACAATGTCAAAAATATCTGCAAATATGGCCATTGTTACTCACTTGAAAGCTATGTTCGAATATTGGAATATTCTTTGGAATTATAAAAATTTTCAAAAAATAACCAGGAGATATTTATTTCTGTTAGAGGAAAAGTATTGTAAGGAATTTAATCACCTGTCTGTGTTCTAATTCTGTTCTTAGGAAGTGTTCGAAAAAGATCAGAAAGAAAACATTCTATTTTGATTGTTTTAAATTCTTCTGTTATTTATTGTAAGTAAAATATTTATTGCAATTGATAAAATAAAATGTTTTGTGTTATAAAATGTCTTATTATCCTTGGAAGATAGTGAAAACTTGCACAATTTATAAATTTCATCATAAATCAGGTTTTCTTAACAGATGAGAATAATAGTGACTGATCTGTAATTAAATGAAACACAGAAGAAAGTAAACATTTGAGACGGCAGATAATTTTAATTTATCTTTCTAGAACAACCTATTAATAGGACGAATGAAAAGGCTTGGTTACAAAACAACTTGATGTAAAGAGAGAGAGCGATAACAATGATATAAATTAAACGAACGTCGATGAAAACTCAGAATTACTGCAATCATTGATTTATTGTGTCACATCACATTTTTTGTATGTCATTTCATTTAATTAATAATTTCCTTTAATTAATTATTTTATCAATTTCGTTATGACATAAAACAGAACAACTAGAACATCCAGCAATTTTTCTGGCCTAATGACAAATTAATAAAATGAGAAAAAAAAGAAGTTTTAAATATAATCTTTTACATATACGTAGGATATACACAAAGATTCTAAAAGGTATTTGTACATTCATATTGCATTTGAATGGTATAATGAGGGGTTTTTATTGACAGTGACGGTGATTTAGAGGGAAAAAAAGCTATATTATAATTTTTAGACAATTTAAAATAATTTTGCAATAAAAAATATTAAAAATAAAACTTAATTTTTTCTCCAAAATTATATTACACGCACACTTTGTAAATGATTAAGAAAATGGACCAAATTATAAGTTTCCTTATAAGTTTTGCGGCTTATAATTTTTTTACAAAAATTAAATATTTTTTAGATACTATACATAAAGACACAGTAGTCTGGCGGTGAAACACATTATTATATTTTCTCAACATGTAACGAGTTCAATGCAGATACAACCGAAATAATTTGTGCAGAAAAAAAAAATTCCGCTCTATATTTTCGCTCTATTAAAAAAAAAAAAATTTTTTTTAAATCACTGTAAACGAATCAATGCAATATACTACAAATTCCGTTAAATATAATTAGTTTTTATTTTATTTTTATTACTTGATTTGAATTTTATAACTTAAGTTTTCTGTGTAATACCATTTTCTATATTCTTATCAATGAGTTGTAAAAAAATAAATATAATACATTAAATAAAAGCTATTGAATGTATCTGTATCTATATGTAGCATTTTTATCAAATATATACATAATAATAAAAACGAACTGAAACTTTTTTTAGGTACCCATAGATTTTTTTTAAAAAAAACTTTTTTCTAATTAAGTTGAAATAATTTATACTGTTAAAGTTCTCAAAGTTAATTTGTTTAATTTTAAATGAATAAAATATATAAATCAATATATAATATAGGAAACAACATAAGAATTTCTTTTTCTCACTGTTTATAAATTATAGTTGTGTATGTTAATTTATTTATACTATTATAATACTTATTTTACTAAATATTATATTTTTAGCTTAAGAATTTTAATAATTCTGTAATATTTGTAATTTCTATTTCATTATATCATTCACTTCTTTATTAACCAGTTTCCACCAAGTGCTTCATGTATTTTTCATTTACACAATGAAACTTTTTTTTTTTTATCAGAATACAAAAAATATTCTAACTTCAGCTTCGACATTCGACAAATATATTATAATAGATTTTCAATTCTTCGTTGAATGATATATTATCATTTTATAAAACCAATAATGGAAAACAACTGCTTTGATTAAATATTAAAGTTAGCAGCTAAACAGGAATTCTATATATGCCACCATTCGGCAACCTAAGTTCGTTTTGACTTGGCGCACAAATGCTGCATCTGTTCCTCGCTTAAATTATAAAATACTTTTGCTAAAAAAAAAATCGTGTTTGTAACACATAGAACACAACTGTTACCCTCAAAATCCAAACTTACGACATAACGCAATTTTGCAACGGCCACACTAGCAATTAATTTATAACAACACAGGAATAACTCTGTTGCAATCGATTTCCTGTTGCACTAATTAAAATAATTACCAAGGACGGACACAATTAGCTGTAATTAATTTATTTATACAATTTTTTCGAAAACCGTCTGCATTACATTGGAGTACTGTTATCATATATCACGCCTGGCATCCAAACGCCAGAATTTAGAGTTTGACAGATGGCTTCAGAGAAAAACGAAAGTAAAATAAATAATTTACCAAAAAATGAAGACGAATGACGTCCTTTACACTGACGGTTATCAAATCAAAATCAGGAATAACCTGACATATATGCTTGACCTTTTAATCGTCATAGGAAATGCAAACACATTTTTTCCCACTCAGCATCTTTCGCATGTAGGTCAGACTAGCTGAGGGCCGATGATAATGGCATCAATATGGAAATTGAATTCAAAATGTATCTCTTCTAAACTCTGTGAGTACGTCCAACTCAAGATTATAAAAGTGTGTGTGAAAGCTTACATATTCAATCCCACTGAATTTCAATTTTTTTTTTCTTTTTTTGTTTCATCACGTCCTTGAATTACTGAGACCAATTAATTAATAACAGAAAACATCTGTTGCTTTTTTTCGTAACACAAGTCAATTATTTGATTTCGTAAAAAGTACGAGATATCTCAACACTTGAAACAAAATCATTAATTTCTATTGTCTCTATTAAAAGTTTGACGAACATTTTAAAATCGATAAAAATTATTCACTTTAAGTACAAATCAATTTTTATATTCTTGACAATTAGTTTTCTAAGATAAATCATCAGTTGTACAATATTATTTAATGAAACCCAAATATTACCCTGAAACGTCCTACCTATAAATGGAACTTTTGAAAAACCTAATTGATAGATGGCGTTAGTATCGTATTTTTATAGTTACTTTTATACAAATTTATTTCTTAATTAAAGAAAAAACAAATGAATTGCATAAAAATTGGAGTCAAGTTTAATACAATTATATCAATAATGAATTAATAAAAGTTATTACCAAAAGCATAGAAATACCTATAAACTTTTGAAACCACTTTAATAATAATTGTAAAAAATGTTTATTCCGAAATGGTTGTTCAAGAGCATTACAACAGCTTTCAGCTAGGTTTTCCATTGGGCAATTTCATAACAATCAATTAATACATATCCCATAATTAGCCTCTATTCTTTTTAATCCGTTGCCAAGTACCAGAATAATTTTTACTTTTAATTTATATATGAATTAACTCTTATTGAAATTAAATCTTAATTTTCTTGCATTTAATACCTTTATATAATGTCTTTAATCAAGCATAAATATATGTTTTTCTAAAGACATTACTTGTTCTCCATAATTTTTCCACAAAACTAGGATTTCAATTAAATACTGGTCGCATCATGTTCTAAAAGTAAAATTGGATGAGTCTCCATCAATACCACCACACTGATATACCTATTTTGTTGCCAAATACCTTTATGAAAAATCATAGCAATGAGACTATAAGTAAGAAATTTTTAAAATAAATATAGTTACTAGAACTAGTGTGAAAGTTGTATGAAAAGCTAACTCTTTTGTTTTCTTTTTTGGCAGATTAAAATAAATATTAAATACTTTTAAAAATTGTACTGTATTTTAGGTAATTTTTGAGACAAGTGCTTTTTGGTTTTTTTTTAAATACACGTTTTAAAAATGGTTTGTAACATTAATAATTTAACGCGAACATCCAATCGTTTTATTTATTTTTTCAAGCTAGAATCAATGGTTAATGTGCATGGAACAAGAAAGAATTCTTACACAACTTTGTTCCAATGAAATTCGCTTGATTGACACTTGATTCGCTTGATTCGCTTGATCAAACAACCAATCAATTGGTTGAAAAGCACATGAAGATTAAGAAATTTACAAGGTCGTAAGTGGGGTAAGGTGTTCCAAAATTTATATTTAAAATGGAAAATTGGTTTAAATTCTGTTTTTAAGCTGTACATGATATTTTATATAGTATTTTGTATAAAAATTATATTCACAATACAAGATTTTATATTAGTTTGGGGAAAAAGAAATCCATTATTTTTACGTGAACTTTATATAACTTCTTTTGGATTCGCTTTGTAAAAAGGTTTAAAAAACTTTCATGTAGATTTTTAGGTCTTGTGCGAAGCTACGACTGCTGACAGGCTGTCAAGTTTGATAATTTTTGATATTTTATAGACATTCTCGACGATGTTGTATCCATGCGAGGTGCATCTTTAGCATCCAAATACCCGAACGGAGTCGACGAAACCAAAATTGTACGTAACTGGTTGTTACAGTCTTATATAGGACGATAAACACCTTTCACAATTTTAGCCACCCGGCTATCTTTTTCGCCGTTACAAGAGAAATACGAAAATGTATCGAATTTTCTGTTTGTTGTCTTCCATTTTTGAAACCTTGTACTCGTAACTGAATTAATCAAACAAAAAACCGCAAGAGGATATTTTAGCGTCAAATGTCACCTTTCCAACGAGCATAAATCTGAAATTGTTTGATAGATACCTCACGAGATATCGATCACTACAGACGTCTACCGAAAAAATAATGGATTACTTTTTCCCCAAACTAATATAGGTGTAATTTAAAATTAAATAAACACGCTCTTCTAAATTCTTAAAATGAATATTTCCCATGGGGAAACAATACCTTTCCATTTCAAACTCTAAATCAGCAACTGAAATAATCGAGGGCGGGGGGGAATTGTGATAATAGATCAGCTTCACTTCAGAACCAAAAGTGCCACAAATTCATTTAGCAAGTCTTCCATCTTAGCGCGATAAAAAAATCAAGGTTTATAAAAACAATGAAAATGGTCAACACTCATTTTACTTTCCTCAGTGGATGAAAGCATCAAACTTCTGCGTTATCTTACTATGACGTTCCTGGGGAATTACATAATTCGGATCGATTAATTCTCAATGAAATTCACTCCACGCAATATCAGTGACAGAATGAAGTAAACCGCGTTTGTTGGCGCCGACGTTGAAGTGGCTACTTGATGCCACAAACGCACAACTTCTTTCACAGAACTTTAAATAAACACTTCAAAGCCCAACACGTCAATTGCAAACACTCGCCAAAAGTCAACATTGTCTCAATATCCCAGATCAAAGTGTGGTTCATTGAATACATAAAGACGCCAGCAGCATTCAATTCGATAAGAATATTACGTTAAAATGTAGCAAACATTTATTTATTCAAAATAAATATTCATACATAATATGTATACTTAACTGTCATAATGTAATCGTAACCGATGTATCAAAGTAAATAGTCATTTTCAAAAAACATTTCAGTCTCTTTTTTCACGTGTTTTCTGTTTCCCTACTGGATTTATTCAATGGGCACATAACAGCTCATTGAGCTTTTGTGCAAAATTAAAAATTGTCGCCAAGTACGCCAATTAAACGATTAAGAAATACAATTAATTAATGAATCACGTGAAATATTTGAGAACAAAGGCTGAATCACTGTTGAATAATAATTAAAGGAAACCTGAAACTATTTAGGAATAAGTATTCCCCAGGATGAACATATTAAAACGTAAATTTGATGGAAAAATCGACGGATTCATTCCATTTATTGCACTACAAAAATAAGTTTTTATAATTCATTTAAAAATGCATGAATTAACATTCTTTTTTTGTAATGTTTTATAATACTAACAAAAATTCTTTATATGTATACAGAAAATTAAAATTGAGATTTTGTTCCAAGTAACTCAAAGCCATTCTAAGTGAGTAAAATGGTATTTATTATGAATATTCGAATACATGCTGAAATACGAATATGCTTTCAATATCGAGAAGGTGTTTAAGAATTTCCTAATTTATTTTTTCTTGCAATATTTAAATAGGTATTAAAATCTACGAAAAGACATTCCTGTATTTCGCTTTACTACAGTTATTACAGGCCGTGGTGGCCTGGCTTGTTAGGGCGTCATTCTCGTTATCGGAAGGTAGTGAGTTCGAACTCCGGCTTATCTAAGGATCCGTTGTGTTCACTAATGGCGACTGGGGCACGTATAAAATATGTCGGGTAGCAATGTCTTCCATGTTTACATTCCAAATTAATACCTTTGGCGGTGGTTGGAACCGGGCTATGAGTCTTCTCTGGTTTCAATCTCTAAATTGGGATATACAGATGGTGCTGCCATCTATGAGCCAAAGTCGTACTTCCACCTTAATATAAAAATACTCTATTCCCAAAAAAAAAAAAAAAAAAAAAAAAAACACGGAAGACGTTCTTTTTGATTTCATTCGCCCAGTCCCTGACGGGCGGGCTAGTCTTAAGTAACAACAAGTTATTACGAATCAAGTGATTGTTTCAATACCAATATGATATTTCTCTATTCTTTTAATCTACAGTTTAAAAGCTAATTATTTTAAAAACAAATTCTGTTAAAATCAAATTCACATTTGCTCAAAATGAAACACTCAAATAAGTCGATAAAATAATAAGTCGGAACGACAACGTTAAAAATTACCGATTAAATTTACCGAATTATTTTTTATAATTACGTCAGAAATAAAATTAAATTTTTGCTAAGTCAGAATTTATAACAGGCAGAATTAAGAAGTTAAAATTAAATATTATTTCAATTTATTATTATTCAATTAATTCAGTTTTAGAGAATATTTCTTTATGTATAAGACATTTTTTAATAGATCGGAGATGTTATTTTAACCAAAATAAATAATTCTAGGTCGGATCACGGCCCAATCTGGCCTGATATGAATTAGCTTCCGGCCTGGATTGTCAAATGACCCCGTTAGGGCGTGTCATTCTACACTCTGTGTTAATCAGCACACACTTGAATTTTCAAAAAT
Source organism: Latrodectus geometricus (assembly GCA_026290005.1). Classification (NCBI taxonomy): domain Eukaryota; kingdom Metazoa; phylum Arthropoda; class Arachnida; order Araneae; family Theridiidae; genus Latrodectus; species Latrodectus geometricus. The sequence continues at coordinate 8,307 of JAPDSC010110207.1, read as the reverse complement.
CATTTTTAAACCTATCATTTATCACAGATTTAATTTGCATAAAAATATTTTCAACTTATTTCATCACAAGTTCATTCATAATAAAAAATGCGATTAATTTTTAGTTTTATATTTAGAACATTTAAAAATTCAAAAAACAGTTAATTCATTCTTTTAATTTTTATAATCATCAGCATTTGAAACTCTTATAAGTACAAGTAAAGAGATAAAAAAATGCATACATTTAAGAATGAGTATTTTATGTATAAATTTAGACCTGACTTAATATTATTAAACATTAAGTACCATTACACAGCAAAATTCTATGTAAAGTGAAGAAAGCGTAATATTCAAACTGCTAGTTATGTTGCATGACATTTCAAAATCATTACTTTATGCAAAAGATATACGAATGGTTTGTGTCCTGGAATACTTTGAAATGACGTTTAGCCTCGAGTTTTAATCATTCCATCTTCTATGGAATAATAAATACACAGTCTTCCAGTCATGTTTCATTATTTTTTTTTTTCAAATAATATCCAAGCAAAGCTGGAAATCGAACTATTATTGGATTGTCCTTCGATTCAAAAGTTCGTGGGTTCGATTCCTACCTCAGATTCGTATGTTTGTGGTGAGTTTTAAAATCCATTTTTAACAGTAAGCAACAAGATCAAGCTCAATTTTTACCTTCAGTTATTTGAAAATTTTTTTTAATTAAATCCATCAAAGTTGACCATATAAAACAATATAAATGGCAACAATAACATAAACCTATAAATTTAACTTGAACTACGGACCATCAAAATAATTTTGAGAATTAAAAATTATAGGTTTGGTTTGGTTAGGTTAGTTTTGTAGGTATTCGACCATCATTTTTTGCACAAGATAAATTCGCGACCTACAGTTTAAATGGGACTCCGAACCACTGCACACATCTGCGACGGAGACGGGAATCGAACCCACGAACTGTTAAACCTAAAACCAGATCTCCTCATTCATCTATCACCACAGTTACTATAATAGAGCAACTGATCAAAGATTTGAGAGGGAACAATTGTCTTAACAAATAAAATACATTTATATACACAAATAAATAATATAAGAGATGCAAGACTGGTTGAACATTTGTCACATAGGAATTTGCGCAGCATTTTCACAGTTACTATTTTGATGTATGGCAAGGAAGAAAACCAGGAAAATTCCAAAGCAACAACCTGACAAATTGGTATATAGGCAGTACAAACGCGATATCCATATCTCATTATTTAAAAGTGATTAGATCCAGAACCTTTCACAACAAACACGTTGATCTTAAGTAATTAACTTTTCTAAAGGTTCGGAATCCACTTTAAAACTGCTCTCGTGTGGAAAATGTGACCTTGAAATTACAAATAAGCAAAGCACACTTCACGTGCTATATCAATTGTTTTCCATATCTTAAGATAACTACGCACAATTTTGTAACTCTTTCGCTATTCTTTAAGATCTACTCAACAAATTCTAATTATTAAGCACCAAGAATAACAATAGACTAATTTTTTCAATGACTCGTCTTATCAAATCATTAACAAAGTGTTTTATTTATCAAACTTATTGCGCATTTATTGTTTATTATCTTACTTTTTGTGATACACTTAATAGATACGCTAATCATTACTTATTAGAGATAAAAATATGAAGATGTGTTTTAAAGTACACACTCTATTAATAATTACTAAAAACTTTATTAAAAGCATCAAAGGTACGCATAACTTATAATTTGTTTGCATCGGTATACTTTTTTGAATCCAGTACTGAATTATGCTCTATCAGTTAAGTAGAATTTGGGGGGGTCTTCCTAATTTAGAAACAAGGACCAAGCAGGAAAACGCCCCGATAATTGCCCTGCCAGCCCCAGAGGTATCATTTCGCTCGGAAGCCAAACATAATATTTGCTTGGCGCATAAGTAAATCCGAAGTATAAACAGGAATTAAAATATTTCATTTGTACCTGTACGGAAACGTATACGAAAATTTCTCTTTTCAGAAATTAAAAACAGAAGTGCATTTATTTAGTTTATAACTAAAATAAAAAACGAAGTTATTTAGTTTATTTTCGTTAAACTTTCATATTTTGCTCACGAAGGCCAATTAGACCAGGACTTGCATTTTGAGCCACTACAAATATCCGAACCCAAGGTAAGAATCAAACCCACGAACTGTTGAGCCGAAGCTAAGAATCATAACCAATCAGCAATTAGCTAGGAGAAAATTTAGGTATGTTCAAAAATACATTATTGAATAATGCCCCGCCCCCAAATTGCTGACTACAAACTTAAAAATACATACAGGTGTTAGAATGTCCAGTTTGCAAGATTACATTCAGATTCAAAGGAAGAAAATAATAAAGACGATAGATAGTGAATATCTAATAATCTATAAATTGTGATGTTTGTCCCTCAAAGGGCATGCTTTACACATGAGGGTAAATACTCCGGGTTATATATTTTATAGTTAATTTCGAGCCACTACAAGCACCCCTGCCTGAGGTAGAAATCGAACCCAAGAGCTGCTGGACTACAGTCTGCCAAGTCAGAAGATGTTTATAAGTCGTTAACTTAGCAAGAATTATCGAAAAAAATTTTCTTCAAACAAATTTTTGTTTACATACGTATCATTTTCTAAACAAAATTTTGTGATTTCTTTTTTAAAATATAAATGCAGCGTTTTCTTAGAATGATAAGTTCTTAAGTTACGGGCTTTAATCTAAAAAATAACATCTATATAAATAATTATTATTCCGTTAACCAAATATTTGTCCGGAATCAATGGACGGCAGCGCAGAATGGAACGAAATTTATAACAGAATGTTGGTTTCGGACTAATTTAAATCCTTTTATGTTCCAATTCAAAAAGTTGATTAGTGTTTTAATTAATTTAAACAGCGACTTAAGCAGCTTTAAATTCGCTTAATTTTGCCCATGTGGCAATTAAATGAATTTGAACGATGCACAGTATTCCGGAACTTTTCTCGCTTCAAAAACAAAGACTTGTCTCGTTCATTTTTCCTTTGAAGTATCCTCAATGCACATAATCACAAACTAAAAAAATATTTATAGCATCGGATCCTTCCTTCTTTCTCCCTTCTCATTGTTTCATTTAAAAATTAAATAAATAAAATCACGATATTTATTACATTTTTCAATTTAAAAAAATATTTTTTTGTTCAGATGTGTTAAAATTTTTTCACTATGTCGGCGACAGGGAATGCATTAAATGTATATGAAAAGTTCTAACTTTAGTATTAAATAAGTTTATGACTAAAGGAAACATCTCCAAACATCATTCGATTTGATTTTAACTGATTTACACGAGACTTCATTTCACGATGAAAAACAGTTAAATAAGTAATAGCTAAGAAATATCATATATCGTTATCTTTTTGAAACGTTATTTCCCGAAAGCTAGATATGTGTTTTCCACTGAAAGCTACGGTGGTCGGCTGGGTCCATTACTTTATTACATTAATCAACTTTCATATAATAAATAGATGCACTTACAGAAATTTTGCACGGATAGCCACCTAATTACAAATTGCATACAAAACATAAGCAGCTATTTCAAAAACATGCCACCAAGCCTACTTAATTAGGGGGGAAATTAACTATACGTTGTAACACAAGAATATTAGCAACACCATCAAACTGTATTTTCCAAATAAGCTTATATTAAGATTAGATTATTATATAAGATTTCGTTGACTGTCGTTCTACGATCAATTTTTACACAGGTTCATTCGATTGAGATTTACAGCCTAAAATGAGTACAGACGTTTAGACCCGAAGTGGGAATCGAATTCACGAATAGTTGAAATGAAGATCACAGCACTAAATATTCAGTGGCGAGCTACGTTTGAATTATAAGAATCTCATTCAAAATAGGAATTAATGCAAAAGTTCTAAAATCAGGAAGTATAAAATTTATTAAAAAATAGTAGCTTTCAAAATTTGGAAGCCTAAATGACCATAATTCAGTTGTTTCTCGACATACATTTTAAGTCTGAAATTAATTTGCTTCCCGAAAATTCATAAGAGCTGTTGCAAAGGGAGACGTGACAAATGCCCGCTCATTTACTACGTGATCGACACCGTGAATAAACGAAGACATTCTCAATTATTTTGAGTTTGGTTAGTCGATCACTATTTTCTTGCACACAGCAGCTAATTGAACCGGGGCCTACAGTTTAATTCAAATTCCAAACTGCTACTTTATGCCAAGGTGGGATTCGAACACAAGAACCGCTGAGGCGAAGTTCATTTGGTACAATTATTTTGAAATCATCTTAGGTGATACGAGTTTTGTAGCTAGCCTAAGCACATACATTATTCACGAATGCAGGTAGATTGTTTGCACAATCATTTTTTGTACACTAGAACTAATTAAATCTGGAACTACAGCTTAAAGTGGATTCCGAACCACTTTAAGCCCGAGGTGGGATTCGAACCCACGAACTGTTAAACAGAAGAGCAAATTGCTAATCATTCCATGGTTAGTTCTGCTTCACATCCGCAGAAGCTAACTTTATCAATGATTTTATCGTCATTACTGTGAGTATTTTAGCTATTCTTGTATTCTACAACTTTAAAATAAAAAAGTGGTTTTCTTTTTCAATTTGTAGAAAAGTTTCCTTTATTCATTAACTTTTATAATATTCCTTTTCATGAACAAAACTCTTAGAAATAGATGTTAACAGTACTAGCAACATTCTTTTATTCTAGTTCATTATAAGAAAATTTCGTCATGGATTTACAGAAAACTCCACTTTAAAGTAATTTGAATTCAAAGCGACAGTTTCATGAACTGTTCTTTTAAGATTCACTTTAATATTTTAAACAAAACACTCTTTTTAAAGGAATGATTTTTTTTTTATCTAGTTATCTTACAACAAATACCAGTTCTTTTCGGAGGAACGACATATCTCTGCTGTGACTCATTCTTCAAAAGGACGTTCTACTCGCAGAAATATCTGATCATAACGTGTTTTTTTTTAATTGTTTATAAAAACAATCCTCAAAGAACAGATAATCTAAGAAATATAATGAATAAATGTGTGCAAAGCAATCGCAACATCTTGAAAGCATTTCTCAAAATACATACAAGATTACAGCTTTGTCTCTAAGAAAAGTGCTCACATTTCAATTTATTATATATAATTAATGTTCCACCCATCATCTATTCTTTATGCTATTTATTCTGAAAGAATATTTTTTATAAACTATTATAAAAATTAGAAGAAAAAAAACACAATATGGATGATAAGACATTTTTGTGAATGGGCCCTTTCGAAAAATGAGTTAAAAGAAATAACCCCCCCCCCTCCGAAAAAAACTGGTATTTAACTGGTATCCTTTATGTTACGTAATACTTTTCACAATTTTGATAAATACTTCAGAACTTGATCGATTTTGAATTTAAAAAAAATCACGAATTGTGAGATTCACTATGCTTGAAATATTATATTGAATACTTAGTCACAACTTTTTCCCAGCGCTCCATTCCAAATACATTAACATATTTTATAAAATATTAATTTCCCCAGGAAAACACCCACAATCTTGTTAATATATTTTCATCGGTAAATATATATAAAAATTTAAATAATTCGGCCAGTTAAAAGATTATAAATTATAATAAATTATATTTCCGCACAAATGTAGGTTGTTTTTCTTGTCATTTTACGAACACTAGAGCTAACTAGATTAGAACCAAAATTTCAAACAGGATTCCAAATCTCAACAAATATCAATACGCCAATTGGGAATTCAACCCATGGACTGCAGAACCACGCCTGAGCGCCAACCAATTCTCCTAACTAGCTTCCGAAATAGTATTTGAAAAGGCAAGTCACATACCTGCAATAATGGAAATCAAAGAATAACAAAACATAAAAATGTTATAATTCATCTATTTACGAGTTTCAAGGATTTTAACTGTTAACCTTAGACATCACAGAAACAAATCATTTTACGCCGCAATCGAAATGATACACATAATAAAAAAATCTTTAAAAATCTATAACGCAATACATTTGCCAATTTTTCATTGGAAATAATAAAATTCAATCTTTAAAATAACAGATAAATTTAAAACTAAGACATTTAATAACGAAACTATTCACACAACTGAAAACATTTCATTAATTTAATAAACTATTGAAATAACATTTCATTGAGTTTAACATGTTTTATAAGAATTATATCCTTTAAAAAAAAAAACCTTATTTTTACTTGCACAAAGCAAGTTTTTAACACAATACATTTGTTTTCTCATTGGATCAGATTGGATATGAATCCAAAAAATCTATAAATAAATAAAATAAATATTTATCCGAATGGCAATAGCATTTTAAGAAGCTAGGACATTTTCTCATGTCTAAGGCATGATTCTCTTAATAATCGCTTTCGCACATAGCTATATTTAAATATTTAAATATATATATATATATATATATATATAATATATATATATATATATATATATATATATATATATATATATATATATATATATATATATATATATATATATATATAAAATTACATTACATTCCTTCTCACACGGAATTGTTACGCATTAAATAAAAAATTGATCTGTTCTGTACTAAACTTTTGCACTAATAACAGTAATTAAAATTTGTTCCAAAATAAAGTTTTACGAAAAAGAGTATCGATCGGGAAATATTTTGCCAACATATATTACAATTTATTATGCCAATATACGTTCTTCTGTAAATGACATAATGTAAAAAAACTCGTTCTTAACTAAATGGAATTACGAAGCAAAAATCTTTATTCCTAAATAATAACACCTTTTACAGGATGCAAATGGATTGCAAATTCTAACTAATTCAAGCAATTTCTGCAATGACGATGTATGTTTAAAAATATATATATAAAATCTTATATAAAGAATTGTAATTTTGTAAGTAAAAATATTTTATTTCATTTGGATAAAGGGTTTAAAAAAACACGACATCGAATAAAAACAATAGTAAAACTATGCTTACATATGGCATGTCATATTCTGCACCGCCATTTGTGAAAAGTTATTTTTAAAAAAAATATTATATTTATTTTATTATTATATTTATTCTATCTAAATTATTCTCATTTAAAGAACAATTAAAAAATAATAATTTGTCATGTCACGCAAGATTTTAAACAATTATAACATGCTAACAAAATATTTCCTTCAAACTAGATATCTCCAAAAAACGTGGCGCAATTAAACTTAAAAAAAAAAAAAAAAAAAAAAAAAAAAAAAAAAAAAAAACCATTATGGGATGAATTGAACATGATTAAGCATTCTAATTTAGTAGAAAAAACGCAATGCTGAAGTCTACATGGACTATCCACAAAATTACTTTTAAGATTTTTGTTATTTGAATATACACTGCTAACTTTTTTCTTTCTCCTTTCTTCAAAAAATTTAAAATCCATTTCACTATCTTTTTTTTTTTTTTTATCAGGAATTGCATCTTTAATAAAGAAAATTTTATTAAAATATACGATTAATGTAGAATATTAAAAATTGTAGTTAATGATATTGAGACAGAAGTTCAAATGCATTAACTATGAAATATTATTGCAATATTTTTTTACATAGCATAAAATTTAGGTTCAACCTTTAAAGAGAAAACCATTTTTGTTAATCTTGTAGAGAAATAGAATAAAAATAATTTTGGATAATATTTGCAAAACATCTTTTTTGATAGACCAAGCTTCACATTAAAAGCTTTTTACACAATAATTTTTCTATTGTGCTCTTTAAGAAATAAACAAATACCCTTTATATGAATTTTACACAATATTCAAATTCTATGTAATTAAATATTTGAAAAATTTTTATTTTGATGCAATTTTAATTTTTTTAGTGAATGTTAAAATGTTATTACAATAGCGCCATGTTTATCAGTTTCAGAATGATATATTATTTCTGAAAGAAAATTCACTTTTGTATATAATTTTTTCAAATTTAAGCTTTTAAGATTGTTTTTTTAACTCTCATACAATTCCCCACTGGTTCACATTAAGAAATTTAACAAGTGGATATGTAACATACATTTCCATTAATAGTATAACTAAATGTTCTATTTTCTAAAATACCTAGTGTTGTATTCTTCAAAACTTATATATAAAATACAATTATAAATTTTAGCAGATAATTGTTCATACTGACTACAGCTGTATTTGTATTGTGCAAAAAATTATAAACATTGCATGATTTATTAATAGCAAAATCAATATATTTATATTTTAGACAATTTACAATCCGAATTTTGTTCTAAAT
>JAPDSC010110202.1:0-12234 GCA_026290005.1 Latrodectus geometricus | reverse complement strand
TGTGTGTGTGTGTGTGTGTGTGTGTGTGTGTGTGTGTGTGTGTGTGTGTTTCAAATAATTATTAAATTTGTTGCTCAAAAAATAGGATTTTGGCCATTGTTTATCTCATATAAATGAATATACAGTACGTAAAATAATCATTCATTTATTCTCTGTTTTATAAAATACAAATATGCTAGTTTTTTAATAGAATTCATTTTAGATGTAATTTGAGCAGACTTTTTATTCATGTATTCTAAACATGTGATTTAAAGGTGTGACACTTTTTTTTTTTTTTTTTTTTTTTTTTTTTTTACCTTCCTAGATTTTTTTCGTAGATGACACAATTTTTTTAATTATTGATTGATAAATCTTATTTAAAACTATCATTTTATTTATAGTTGTTTCTGAATTATTATTATATTTTTATTATCAATTTAATTATTTAAATGTATACATAATTATCAGTTTGAATAATGCTTCTCAAAAGCTATGGCCAATATTATTTATCATTACTGAATATTTATGTGTATACTTTATTTCCAGTATTCATTGTTAGATTTTCCATTTTTATAATAATCAAATGTATCGAATGTTTAAGTGTGTACAATATAATTAAATAACTATACAAATGTAATTAAACAAATGTAGAATTCTTAAATATTTTTTTTTAATAAATTTTCTTTTCTGAGGAGTACAACTTTGTTAATTTTACCTTGAAAAGAACATTTCTTTTAGTTGCATCTTAAATGTGCTGTATTTCTGAATCACCAAACTTTTTTAATGACTGGTTAATAAGATATTGTCTGATCAGAATAAGTAGGTTAGATTGTAATGCTAGTGACAATTTTTAAAACTAGTATTTTTAGTTTTCAGTTTTTAGTCATCTAATTAGTCCTTTAAATATTTAACATACAAGCATTTGTAATTTGTTTCATCCATTCTTTTGACCTTGATTTTTATGGAAATACTGTCAGAAATAAAAAATAATTTATATTTGTCAATATCAAATAAAAATAATACAGTTAAGAAAGAATAATGAATTCTATAGCAAAAGGAAAGTTTGTTTTCATTAGAATAAAATGCAAGCAGGTAACTTCAACATAGTCTTAAGGTATTTATTTTAAAACTTTAAGTTCTTATTACTGTTTAAAATATTTTTTTTTTTATTCATAAATAATTCAGTTCTTATCACTAAGTTTTTGTAATACAGTTTTTATCACTGATCTAATATTTTAAAACTGTCTTAAATAAATTTGAATTGAACTTTGTAAAGTTCTTGTCTATTCTGCTTCCTTTATTTCAGGAAAATCAATGTTGCACAATATTTTCCACAGCATTTCCTTCTTGCTGTTATAATGAGCGTTTAGTGAGTTTGAAAAATTGTGCTATTAACTCTTTCCAACATGTTATAGCCTCCAATTATCATTTATTTGTTTGTGATGAACGATATCCCAAAAGACCAGTAAGTAATTTCCTTTTTTACATTGCTTTCTTCAAAAAGATTTGTTAATTATGGATTTTTCATTATTAAAATATGTGGCCATGATTGAAAATGGTTTTAAATTTTGAGGTAGGTACACACTGAAAAGACTTTTAAAATAAGATTAAACTAGATGCTTTTAGATATTCAAAATTCTTTGTAAATTTAAGATTCCAATCAAATTAATTCATGTATGCAACAAGTCATGCTAGAATTGCTAAACAAAAAAAAAAATAAAATATTTATTTTTCTGTAATTTAGCAAGAACTATGTGTATTACTGCCAGTCCTTTAGGTATAGTTTATTTTAAGCATTGAAAGAAAACTAAATTTTGGTGATTAAATTTTTTAATAACTTTAAATGTGTAAAGCATGATTCATAAAAAATGCAGTTTAGAATGTGTATGTCACAAATGACATCAAATTATGGAATCTAAACAGATTTGGTAATTAAATACATTTATACAGAAAGATTTGATGATCTATCAAACAATTTGACATTCTCATGTATTTAGTTCAAAACTGTATTGTCATATGTGACAAACATTGATTGACAATTTTGTGAACGTAAAAGTACATTTTAGTAAAAAAAGATCATTGATTTGTTTTTCAGAAATTTAACATATCTATTTTGATTTAAAAATTGCCCATTGATATATTGAAGAAAATAGCCTCCTTGTTGTGTAACATTAAGATGGTGTACAAATTTAAATTGATATCTTTTATATGGTGGGTGTATGAATGTACATTTATAGCATTAAAGTAGGCACACATTACAGAAATGTAAAAAATTAAACTGATCTAGTATACTAAAATTTCTTATTTGATAATTCAAGAAGCAATTCTGTAGAATTCAATTTAAATGACAAAGGTAAGCATGTAAATAGAATAAAATTTCAGTTTAATGTAATTAATGTTTCTTCTCAGTAGAATATTAGTTATAACAAACAAATAAATTAAAAGCTCTATCATAAAATAAATTTTTCCAACATTTTAAAACTGAATAGTGAGCAATTTACTAGCTGAAGTCTGTTGTGAGAAATCTAAATGTTCACCGCATAAATTGCTTTCCAGTAGGAATTTTTCTTAGGTAGTAGGACATATTCATGTTTTACACGAGAGGGAATTCACTCACACTCACAGAAGGCACAACATTCATCTTCTGTTGACAACAATGGTTGAGATTGGTCTCCAAAGTGAGCTCAAATAAAATAGTCTAACTTTCAGTCCACTAATAAGTGCGGAAATATAAATTGGAATTTAGCAAAGTATACTCAGCTCACATATTTGAGAAGCAAATTTTTACTAAATTATTATATACTTCAATCTATAAATACAGAAATGTGAAAAATAATCTGTTAGAATTATTAATTATAAATAAGACTCGAAAAATTAACTTGTTTCATTTCTTTTACAATTAATTTCTTAATATTTACCAATAAGCATTTTAGGCAAATCAAGAGAATTAAAAAAAACTTTATAAATTTTTACTTAATTAGAATTTATAGCATAAATTAAAGTAATTAAGAGTTTTAAATTCTTTCTTCTTACGAGTATTAAAGGTTCTCGTATGATATAAGAAAGAGGTGAAATATTTTAAGTCTTGTCTGGGAAATTCATAATTAAACTATAAGTTCTCATAAGAAACTTATACATTTGTGCATTAAAAAATATAATTTGTATCTATTAGAGTAAATTATTCAGAATTCAGGTCAAGATTAAAATTGTATGTAGAACAGTACATTAGTATTGTATATTGACGCTCTAAAGGCTTCTTGAGAAGAGCGATACATGTGGAAAATAGTTGTCAAATTCATGAAAATCTTTCACTATCATCTACTGGTTACTTAGTGTTTGATTGAGGAAACTCCAGCCAAGTTGAAAAAAGTTTGACTTATTCTTATTGGCTCCAAACATCCATCGATGCTGCTATGGGTGTTTGTAATGAAGTATTTAGCGGCATTGTCATGTATGATCAAATTTAGTTGAATTGTAATTGAATGAACTAAAATATACTTCTAAAAAAATACCATAGTTTATGAATTACTATGGTATAGTTGTGAATATTTAAATAAGCTAGTAATCACATAATTAATAAACATTGTCAATTTTTAATTTTTGAAAAATGTACATGAATAAGTGCATTTTTGTTTTCATTTTTCTCAACAGAAGTTCTGAAAATAAATATTTTGTTATTGTCAGGAAACTTATAGGTAAATGGAAGTCCTGTTTTCAAAAATCAACGAGTCTTATCTTTTGTTCTACTTAAAAAGCATTAATGTTTGTATGTTCTGATGGAGTAAAGTAAAATTCCATCAGAGCATATAAAATATTACATAAAATATATATAACATCATCAAAGGTTACTAAAAATAGCTTTTTTTATAAACAAAAGTCAGTGTTACTGATTTGTTAAAACAAGGTTTGCACATCACTTTTTATTCCAGATTAAAAGTAATATAAATTATCACACAAATTTGGGTCAAAATAAATGATTAAACATTTTATCAATCAATGTTAAGTGGACTATCTGGTACAACACTTTTCAATAACTCCTTATCAGTAAACAAGTTTATTGAAGTGACATTTTAACAAAATCAAATACATTACATAGTTTGATTTGTATTTTAATTTTCTGGAGAAGAAACCAAGATTCTTTTAAATCTATATAATTGCTCTATGAATATATTGATTCATCGGAACTATTTTTTGAGCACTGAAAAACGTAATCATTATTTTCAAATAATTATTTTGTTCAAATATTGAAGCTTTCTTAATTATAGTGTCTAATCAGAAATTTACAATATTCATCAAATGTAAATAAATAAATAATATTTATATTTGGTTTCTTAATATATTGATTATTATAATGTTATTAAATATTTTAGTTTCTTAATGACTGAAGAAACTTTTTAAAATTTCTTCAATATTATACTCTTTTATTTATTTTTACTCATGTCAAAGTTATTTGTTACATGAAAATAAATTTTCCTTTTTATTTGTTTTTTATATTTAAAGTTCACTATAGCTTTGAAAAACTGGACCTTTAAAAAATTATACTCTTTTTCAGGTGTTGAGTTACAACCACATGATGAGTGGATATCCTTTATATTGTGATGCAACAACTGTGAGTAAAGAAATGAGCACTTCTGACATCATAGTTGTCCTTGGCACACAAAATAAGGAAACTGAGCTCAGTGCCTTTTCTATACGTGCCCAACATGCTTTAGTGCAGCCTATATCACTAAGTCCACCCTTGCATCTCTCCTCCTCCATAGATTGTGCAGAGTCCTTAAAACTGCATTGCATCCCTGTTGATGATACTTTGGTTGAGCGATTGTCCCAACCTCTTATTGGGATCAATGTCCTACCTCATTTTCAGAACACTGGGTTTACAGTTTTTCAACTGAATTCATTTGGAGATTTGTTTTTCCAAGATTTTAAAAGAAGTCTTGACCCCTACATTGAAAGGAGCCATAGAGTTCACACTGGATGTGTTTTGACGCCACCAGACAAAATTCAGATCCATTTATCGCAATTTATTCCCATTATAGAAGAAGATTATTTGGACTTGATTCACCCTTTTTCTACTTCTTTAACTGTAGACTTGTCTGAAATCTGCAGTAAGTAATGATTAGAAGTTTCATAGAAATTATTTTACAGTTGTTTTGTTTATTATATTAGTGCTACTTAATATCAGCTTTTTAATATTGTAAGTGAAGAAAATTTCTTTCCTTTTTTGTTATTTGCTGTTCTTTTCCATGATGTTTTTATTACATTTATATAGAAGCTTCATCTTGAATTTAATTGTGAGCAAAATGTTTCAAGTTATACAATTTAATGCAATTTTAATTTTTTACCTACTCATTAAGTTTACATTTGCTTTGCAAACTAACTGTAAACTAGTACTTTTGGTGTTTGGCTTAAATTCATTAGTTTTTATATATAAATATATATTCAAACTCCCTTGAAAATCCTGAAAATGTTCGTTGACTTCTAGAAAATAGTGAGTAAATATGAAAATATTTTTCTCCTTTATTCATTTTTTGATTACAATTTTTTTTTAAAGAAAAGAGATTACTAATTATTAAAATATTAATTTCTTACAATCCCATTGAATAGAAAGAAATTATAATAGCTTAGTATTAGCAAGACTTTAATTGGGAAAATGTTAATAAAGATCAATGAAGAGTTATTTAATGTTAATAGGTGCAAATCGATGTTAGAATTGAAAGTGGAATTGATATGAATCCATGATAATTCAACTCTCAAAATTTTATTTTAAGTTCTAAAAGTTTCATTTTGAAATATTGTTTAGTAAAAATATTAAGTAGAAGTTAAATATATTTTACAAATTGAATATTCTGAAAGAGAATTAGAATTGATGTATTATTGTAATTTTTTTTTTTTTTTTTTTTTTTTTTTAAATTGCAAAATTACAATTTTAAAGATTCTAAAAATTGAAGCATGCAAGAGAAGGCCCCATGAGTCACCTCTTATAAGTAAAAGAACTATAGCTTCTTCTAAAAAAGTACAGTGAAGGTAAATTCTTCAGATGATAAAATACTCCAAACTGAAGATTTGTCTGAATCCCAGATGTTTGTTCCAAGGCCAAAACATTTAGTTTAACTTAATGGTATCATTCATTTCTTGGAACTGCCGAGGTTTTCACATTCACATAGAAGATATTAAAACCATTATTAATATGTATAATCCAGTGTGTTTTGTCATTCAGGATGAAGCTTCAGTGTTGTATTAAATTGCATGGTTATAACTGTGTGAGAAAAGATGTTACTTCTGATACAGTATCTGAAAGTGTATGCATTCTTGTTATCTTGTAACTTCCTTAGCTTTGTCCAGCCCCCTAACACATCACTACAAGCTGTTGCAGTATGCGTTGTACAACATCTCTCATTACTATTTGTAGCCTTTACTTGCCTCTCCACGCTATTTATGAAAGTGATATGAACCATCTGTTGGATCAGTTACCTACACGCTTTATATTGCTTGGGAAATTAATGGGCGTAACATCTTATGAGGTAGTGATAATACAAAACATTTGTGGTCGCATAATTTAGCAGTTCAGTTTGAATAACAGTATTTGCTTCTTAAATTCCACAGAAATAATTTATTTCCACCAACCCTCCAGAACTTTCCATTCATTAGATTTGGCTATTTGTTCACCAGCACTCTTCTACTTTTATTAAATTTTAGTGTTGAAAAGGATTAATACAACATAGATCATTTTCCTCTAGTTATAACTCAAACTAGTATAGGTAAACCACAAGTCTTCCATTCTTCTTATTCTTATTATTGTACAGATTGGCTACGCTTCAACCAACTAGCTGTAATTACTGACAGCATGGTTCAAGTTATTGATGATGCTAAGCAAAAAGTTACTGATGCACTTCTAGACACGGCCAAAGCACAATTCTTAAGTTCTCTCCAGTTCCAAGCAAATATCATAAACCAGGGTGGAACAATGAGTGTCAGGTGTCATACAATAAACAGAAAAAGCTGCAGGCTATTTTTTGAAGGCGTATTTTTTGTTCCCACAATAGAAAACCTTGTAACTTTCAAAAAAGCTAAAGCTTTAGCTCATCGAGTATGGAGAAATAGTCAAAAAGATATCCCTTTGATCTTGGATAAGATATCCCTTTCCCATCACATCATCAATTTCCAGCAAACAATTGTGAAAGAAAGTTAAAGCATTTAATGGTTTATATCAAGATTTCTTTATCCTAATATTACAAAGAGGAGAAATAACAATGTCATTTGTTACAAATGTCATCCTTAGCAGGCATCTGCTGAGCACGTACTTGACCGCCTGAAGCTCTCAAAAGATGAGATTTACTCTTCCCCCCCTTCTTGTCCTTGACTACCTTTGGGTCAGCAGTCTTTTGGATCTTGTCTGACATTGTCAAACAACTGGTGGATTTGAAACACCAACAGCAAAGAGGAGCTGTCTCATACTCTTTTCCATATGATATTGTCAATCTTTTAGTGGAAACTTTTGCTAGAATATCTAGTACAACCTCTTATGATCATAAATTTTTCAGGACTAAAGAGCAAGCAATTTTTCAGGACTAAAAGAAACCTATAAAGTTTCATAATAAAGTCATACTTCCATATAATTGCAATTTCTCTATACTAGAATTGCAGAGAGCACTGTCCCAAACCTAAAAATATTTGTCCAGGATCAGATGGTGTCTCATATGAGATCCTTTGTTATTTTAGCCATAATTCTTTATATATATATATATATATAACCTTATTTTATTCAATAGAATATGGAATGAACATGTTTACCCCAATCTCAGGAGAAAAGCAATAGTTATTCCAACATTGAAGCTGGTTAACAATCCAACTGATCTTCAAAAATACAGTCAAATTGCTCTCACAAGTTGCCTCGCCAAAACTTTTGAGTGTATGTTGAATGCCCGTTTTGTTTTTGTACTTGTCATGAACAAAACAAGCATTCTACAAGACAATCAGTATATATCACTTTATCAGAGTGGATTCCAAAAAGGTAGATCCACTCTTGAAAATATTGCATACCTGAGGACACAAATAAGAAATGCCTTTGTGCTGAGACATCATTTGAGGTCGATCTTTTTTGATATAGAAAAAGATTATGATAGTACATGGCATTATCAAGTTCTTCACACTTTATTTAATTTTAACTTCAGGGAAAATTTACCAATTTTATTTAGAATTTTTTCCAATCTGAAGGGGATACTCAAGAAAGCATCTAAAGTGTTACTATTTTTAATATATGCATCAGCAATATTTTTCATGTATTGCAACTATCAATTCATTGGACATTATATATTGATGAGTAAATGTATCCTTTTTTTTTTCCGAAAAACTGGGCCTCTTCCTGATCCAGAAATTATATATCAGACACAATTATTCCTGTGGTTAATCAAGTATCATTTCTTGGGCTAATGTTGGATAAAAAGTTGACTTTCCTACTACATATCTTAGATTTGTGTAAGAAGTGTAAAAGGTCACTAAATATTTTCAAAGTACTCTCTTTATTGTATAAATCTAAATAACAGATGCTCTTGTAACTCTTGGGGTGCAGATTTTACAGTTTTACTATGTGTATAGCAATTGTTTATCATGTTATTTTATCTCAAATTCACTATGGTAGTGCAATTGATGAATCAGTTAGGTCATGTGTATTATGCAAATTAGACCAGGTACATCACTCAGCTTTACTGATCTATTCTGGACTTCTCCTATTCAGTGCCTTTATGTGACTTGTAACCAATTACCTCTTGATCTTAGATATAAGCAATTATCTCTAAATTATTATTTTAAAATGTTATCAGCATGACAGCACCTTTGAGATCTAGGATTATCTGCTCCTCTCTGATGGAGATATATAATGCTCGACTATGTTATGTACTACCATTTTATAAGCGTATAACTTCATTTGAGTTCCCCATTGTATAAATCTAAATAACAGATGAAATTTCCACTGTGGAATACCCCTACTGCGAATGTAATCAATCCCTTTGCTGGATACAGTAAATCAGCCACATCTCCTCTTATTTTGCAACAGATGCTCTCATACATTCATTATCAATTTTCCTTCTATATTCCTGTTTGCGCTGATGACTCAAAATCAAGTGGTCATGTTGATTGTGGTATTGTTATTGGAAATACATTTTACATTAAAGGAACTTCATACATTATGTTCTGTTTTACACAGCCAAAACTGTTGCAATTTTGCATGCTTTAGAATTAATACAATCTAACTTTTATAGAAAAGGCTGTATCTATACAGATAGCATGAGTGTGATTATGCAGTTAGACCATTTTAACAAATGTCATTCAGTTATTATATTTATCATACAGTTAATATTATGTAATCATTCAGTATATTTAAAATATTAGATATTTTAAATACATTGAAGAGTAAAGTATTTGGTTTTGTGTTTTGTTGGATTCTTGATCATGTTGGCATTGCTGGGAATGAGCTTGCAGATACTGCTGCTAAAAATGCCACTGACTTTTTACGTAAAGCATTAACATTTTTTGACATTAAACAAATTGTCAAAGCCTTTATTTCCTCCCACTGAAAACTTAGGATTTGCAGACAAACAACAAATTATATATCTCCTCACATTCTTCCATTTCCAGTTGTTCCTATGCGAAAAGTTGGTGTAAAACTTGCATGGCCTTCATGTTGGACATACTTGATTTACACACAAGAAATTATTCTTGTCTCAGAGTGCTCTGATTTGTGACATGTGTGATGCACCATATACAGTACATCAAATTTTAATAATTTGTCCTAACTTCTATGATTTGCTCTTAGTATTTTTTAACAGCACAAATTTAATTGTATCAGATTTTATTGGGTTTAAACTACAATGAAATTTGTTTGCATTTTTACGTGCAATGGATTTTTTTCAATTCTATTTAAACTTTTATCCGTTTTAATCTTTTACATAAACTTATACTTAATTTTTAATATCTTCCATCTTATACATTTGACTAGCTTTTTATTACTGTTTTGAACATTGTATGGTGGGGAAATGTCCAATATTGGACACCAGTAAACTCCACAAAAACAAAACAGTCTTAAAAATAATGCTTGTTAATGCATTTGGGAAAAAATATTCATAGTTGTATTATTTTTTATAAATGTTTCCCAGTTATTATCACTAAAATATTTTCCATTGTAATTGATTTGAAGTTTAATATTTACTGAACTTTTTATTGAATTATTTCTGTTCAAATCGGAATTTGTGAACAATATAAACTTCACTTTAAAATAGTATGGAAGTTTTTGTTCAAAACCCATTTTAAATATTTGTTAGTTTTAAACCTCTTAATAGTGATAATTTTTTAAGTATTTTAAACATAATTTTTATAAAAGACATTTGGTTTATATGTATTTAATTTTTCATTAATATGGATAATAATTATTTTAGTGCACTTGATTTCATATTGTGCATTGATATTTAATGATTATCCATCCCTAAAGAATAATGTCCATTCATGGGTTTTTCATCGTCTTGAATATTCAATGTTATTAATTTTTAATTTGCTATTGTGAATATTGTTGCATTATGTTTTATTTGTTAATCTGAGTAAAAGTTAATGTAACCTATCATTCATGTTTAATTTTATTTTTAGATACACTGAAAATTTTGTCGGAAAATTGTGATATCTGTAATTCTGACAATAAAGAAATTACTTTTGCAAATTTAGAACAAGAACATCAAACTGTACATTGTTCTACTTGTGGTTTAAATGGGGTCCAAAGTGTTAATTTGAATACTTCATTTAATGACGTAAGAAAATAATACATGTATATAAATATATAATTATTAAACTGTATTTCATTTACTTTAATTAAATTGTATTTTATTTGCTTTTATTTGTGTTTTTATTAATGTTTTTCTGGATAAAATAAATTTCATTGTTTTTATCATTAATTTTTAATTGTTCAAGTTATTGTTTCTCTTTAAATGTATAAATGAAGTTTTATTTAGATTTTTTAATACTATTTCATAAAGGTTTTTGAACTTGTAAATCATTAATTTATGATTTACAAATTTAAAATCTTTTTAAAAAAGTATGACATTAATATAAAATATTATAATTTATATCAAAATAGTATAACTATATTTCTATATATACTAATTCAAAATAGTATAACTATTTATGATTTCTTTACTTTGTTTAAGATTTTTTTCTTTACTTTACACATATTATCTTATGCATTCATTTCAATAGAACTTACAGAAAAATAATTATAATGTTAAGTAATTTTTAAATATACATATAACCTTATTTTAATGTTACAATAAGACTTTCAATGATTCTTTTTTCAAATATTTTATCTGGTTATAGTAATAGAAGTAGTTAGAAACCTTTCAGTGATTCTTATTTTTATTTCGTTATCTCTAAGGAATTCAATATTTAAATTTGCCTAATTGCCAGTTGAAGATCCACTATTGCAGTTCATTATGTTAGTGAAATGGCTTTGATTCCCATCTTGAGCATGGATTTTTGTAACAGTTTCGGAAACCACTTAAACTGTAGATTCTGTCAAATTAGTCCTTACATAAAAAAATAACTGTTGTGATAAATTTACAGAAAGTTCATTAATTGATGTTTGTATCTTGCTAATTTTAATTTTTATTGTATTGATTAAAATTGTAAAGAGTGTCCTTTTGTGTAGCCTAATAGATATTAATTTATTAATAATTTTCATTCTGGCATAATGATGAAATAAATTGCATAATTTTGAGAAAAATATATTGACATCTCATAAAAATGCTGATTCTTTGTCATTGATGAATGCTACAATTAATTCTTGTTCCTGAGAATATACATAGCTAAGAGTTAATTTTTGATTATGTTTTTGATTTTTGTTAGTTGACTTTGCTTTCTGGATCCTCAGAAGCTCTAATAGCATTTGAAGAATTTGATGTCCGTAAATTTTATGAATTCACAGATCCTTATAGTAAGAAAATTTTAGGTGCCTGGGATGATCAGAAGGATGATGTAAGTCTTTTAAATTTCATTCTTACAATTTGCAATTTTTCTTTCTTCCAACTGTGAGTTTTACATACTTAGTAGATTTGTTGGAAGTCTCAATTTTATTGCTGAGATAGCAACTGAATAAGTAATATTGTTTTCTTCAGTTCATTGTATCATTGGTTTAAACCCCACAGGGCATATAAATGTTTGATGTTGGTTCTGAATATATATATATATATATATATATATATATATATATATATATAT
>JAPDSC010110198.1:0-25269 GCA_026290005.1 Latrodectus geometricus | reverse complement strand
CCTTCATCTTTCCATAAAGTGAATGTAACTAGATTTTTTTTTTTTTTAAAAAGCAAATCTTTATTTAATCATTATGTGCATGAGCAATTTTTGTGTAACGAGTGCTAATAAGATGTTATTTGAAAACACCTGTAAAAATAATCTTTTTATTTTTTTTTTTGGATTCATAAGAATAAATCTATTTCTAACTCTAATTTATGATATGGCACATTTTTTTATTAAAAGAAGCTGTTGTTGTTCTCAAAAATATTTTTTTTTGTAGTTTCACACGAGCGTCCTTTTTAGTTTGAGAGCAATTAATGACGACAGACTAATGCCATGCCAGTATTTAAGGTAAAATATCAATGATTATTTGAAATTAAATTCATTTAAACCTTTGAAATTCTTTATAAAACTACATTATATGACATTTTATCATATGTCACTTAACAGTTAGAAATTAATAATTTTCTGACAGTATTAATGAGTTCTGGTATTGTGTCATTTCCAAATCAACTCTCTTTGATTAATGTTAACTGTTGCCTGAGATAGTGGTTCATTTTCAAACATTGCATTCATTGTATTTCTTTATAAAACGCTATTGAAAGTCAAAAAATCCTGGCTCTGAACTTTTTTGACATAGCTTCATTAATAAATATTTATAATTTTTGAAAAGTCACAAAATAAATGGATTTATTTTTGTGTTCTGCAAGTCTCCCGTAATTGCATAAATCGATTGAAAATCATTTGAGTGAAAGAACATGCATTTTGCAACTAGTTTTCTTAAATTTAAATAGTAAACTCTGCAGTTTGGTTTAAAAACAGGGCAGCATGACGTATGTTTTTGTTTGGTTTAAATGTGACATTACAGTCTCATCATTTTATATATTTAAGTAAATTCAATTTTGATTTATAAGTACTTAGTAATGAATGTATTGTGCTTATGAATGATTTCTGATCACTGTAATCATGTATATTTATGGTATCTACATTTATTAAAAAAATGGCCAGTGATATGAAAAATTACTAGAAAAACTAAACTTTGCTAAGGGAAAGAAAGGCAAACATAATTCAAATTTAAAAATGAATTAAGTAATTCTAAATCGTTTTATCACACAGTTTATTTGAAAAAATTGAGCAGAAAGATGAGAAATTAAGAAGCTCTGTAAAAAGTTCTTATATGATATTTCAATAATAACAAAACTTACATTAAAATAGTGGAGATTCAGAAAGAAATAATATTAGTATTGTGTTACACAACAAAAAATGAGAACTAGAATTTAAATTCCAGAATTATGCTGCAAAATGTTTCTTATATTCAATGATGCACTTGAAAATAAACGCTACATTCTACACTCTTAATATGGACAGGAAATCAGAAATTTTTGTGACGTTTTTCAAGAAATTTACTATAAAGTAAGTAAAACAAAACTGCATCCGAGACAATATAAAGTGACATTTGCTTTTTTAATTAAGATGAATATGAAAGAAATTTATCCTTAAAAAGCAGACTGTCAGCATTAAAATAATGTTGTTCTGAAAATAGTTTATGTCAAGATTATAAAAATGAAGCTAGTCAGCCAAGGTAAGAAAACCAAAATGATCCCTTTTAAAAGGATATTTACTATTCTGAATAATAATACATGCTTTCATAATACAAAAAATGTTTTTATAAAATTATTCATTCAACTTATTCTTTTAATAAAGTAACGTAAAAATTCCATAAATGGTCTGATCATAATTTGAAATATGTTATATTTAAATTGTTGCTTAGAAATAATAATTCATTAATTCGAAATATTGCATCAATGTAAAATCTATCCTTCGAGTCGAATTTCTAAACTTTCTTTATCATGTTTTTTTACAGTTTATTTTTGTGCATTTTTATTAAATTTGTAACAATGTAGCTATTTTTAATTCATTGAACTATAAATAATGCTTTATAATATAATATAATTGATTGATGATAATACCGGTATTATTAAATTAGACATATCTATCAACACATACACGAATCTATGTCTGTATTAAAGACAGAAGAAATAAAATAAATGAATAATACCATATAATTTATTCATAAATAATTCATTTTAAAATAGTTTGTAAAATATTACCTAAAAGCTATTCATTATTAAAATATAGCCTAGTATGTTGAAGATAAATAATTAACAAAAAACTAATACTACGGTATATATAGTAATTTCAAACTTTTAATGTTTTGATTTATGTGTACTAACGTGTGAAGGCAGAACGGGCTACATGCATTTGATAACAAACCTCAAATACGAATATGCTCAAAGGGGATGAGAAAATTAAACATGTAAAACATCAAAAATAATAGATATAGAAATATTCTTAATTTTTGTGCTATTACTTCTTCTTAATTTTCGTGCTCTTGAAGATATATTTTATAATGAATATTTATGTATTGAGTTGATAAAGCACTTTGACCAAATTAAAAAACTTGCATATTGTTTATAAATGATTGTGACTAAAGTAAATATTGATTTCACCAGAATGTGTTAAGCGTATTTGTATAATAATATTAAAATTTCTAAATAGGAAAATTAAGAATATTGTTTTTAGAAAATATCATTTGTTGAGCATTTATTACTGATATAGTTTCTTCAGACAAGCAAGTGATTATTTTGCATTCATACATGTTTCTGTCACGATTAGAAATTGTACTGTTTTACTTACTCCCCTTAGCTTTATTTTCAGAGTATCAGTCATATTTAAGTTATTCAACCCCTTAACGCATTTGGCCGTGTCTCGCACAGGAGCTCTTGATATCTCGAGTTATTGTACTTCTAATGCACGGCTTTGAATTCCAGTAGAAATAGATACACTACATTATAATCCAACTTACTTAACATCGATAAAACATAATTATTTTTTTTTAAACTCAACTTCTGTTTAAGTCTTTGGATGCCTAATGGAACAAATTATCTTCACCAAAGTGTACTGCAGATTTTAAGGTAATTTTTGTTCTAATCCTATTATATTTCATGAAAAAGATGTTTATTTGGATTTTAAGTGTTAACGCTAGAAAATTTTTCAAAAGATTTATAATGGTTCTTTTGTAGTTTAAAATATTACGCAAGTAAAGTTAATCTTTTTTATGACAATTTCCAAATGGGATTGTTTAAACAATATACCTTAAGGTATGTAAAAAGCCTTAAGATGTTAGATAAACATGATAATATTCATTCTATCATTGCAGCATTCATTGGTGCTTTAAATTTTTTCATAAAAAAATAAATTAAAATGTGTGTACATAAAACTATAAACTTGGTTTATCGACTTTTAAGATTTTATTACATTTTATGATTTTTCCATTAAAAATCTTAATGTATAAATATAATAGCATGTTTTATCAACTTCTATTTTATTACGTTTTTTGATAGAAACTTCACACAAAAACTAAAGATTACTTTTGAATACCTTGACCAAATTGTTCACAAAATATTTCAATGTTTTGTTCAGACTCGATTAACTAGCGCACTTCATTTTGTATTATTTAATTTCTAAACTTTAATCTCTTTCCAAGAATTAAATATATTTCAAAGAAGTGTAATTTTATTTAATATTCTGTATTATACTTATGGTGATTAAACTATACGAACATTTAAATACTTCATTTATGAAACTGCAATTGAACGATATTTATACTCTACGTTGGAAACTTTTTCAAAAATATGTCATTTTTACTTGAAAAATGTCTTATTAAAGTAGTTTTTAACTAAAATGTTTTTTAAGTTATTTGATCTTATAAAATGATGCGGAAAACGCATTTACGCAATTATAAAAGTGCGCATATCTTATAAATATGTACACAATGGTGACAGAACTTAGTTTACTATATGATGCTATTAAAGAGAATATAATGAAAGCAATACTTTATACACCAACTTTTTAATTTATATGTGTTCATGAATCATTTGTAAATGCTATTAATTTCAAGAAAAGTTAAAGTATTTTATGTTTGGAAAAAATATTAATTTTTACTAATATATAATCATAAATTTTCAGAATATTATATACAGTCAATATTTACATAATTTTGAATTAATAATTGTAATGAACACTTTTGGAAAAACTTCTTATACCAAATTTGGTTTATTTGAATAACTATCATTTGTTAGATAAAGACATTCATATTATTTTATCTTTGCAAAAAATCAATGATTTCCTTAAAATATATATCGTTTCTTTAATTAACAGAGAATTAAACAATAACATGATACTTTTTAACATGCAGATATTAACATGCCTTTAATTTTAATAAAATCAATTAAACTAATTTAGAATTTAATATATTATTATAAAAAATGACTTTTAAGTCTTTTAACGATGTAGAACAAGGAATTTAATTTAAAATTTAGCTTTACATAAAAAATGTTTACTAACATAGAAATGTTTACTAACATAACTTATAAGAATATATTCTATTAGTAACCTTTAGGTATACAACAATTAACATCACTGATACCTATCATAACTAACTTTCTTAAAAATAAAAACACAGTTGGATAATTTTAATTTAAAATTTTTATATAAAAATTAATTTTAATATCTAATTTATAAATTATAAACTAAATTACAAATTTATGTATGCTTGGAATTTTTAGTTCCATATTTTGCATAAATTATTAAATTATACAACGGATTTTTCTGTACAATATTTTCTCTTGCACACAAATTTATTATTTAATGATATATATTAACATTTGTTAATAAATGGGAGTTAACAATTATGTATAATTGTAATTACCTGCCAAAAGTAATAATTAAAGAGTATGAATAAGATTTGAATGTAATGTATATAAATTATGGCTTGGAAAAAAATAATTTCTATTAGATTTATAAACCTTTTACGAACCTTTTAAAATTTCTATTTGCAATTCATTGTGAAGGGAGCATATAACACATTAAATATAAAAGGCGAGCGTACTTTGTTTGAATAAGACAGAGAGTTAAATGTACAATATAAAATATAAAATCTACGTTCATATTTAAAAGTAATTAGTTAGAATGAAGAAAATAATTGATTATGTTATAATATTTATCGAAAAAGTGTAAAAAACTCAAAAAGATAAAAAAAGGCAATTTGTTTTCAAAAGGTAAGAAATCAGAATGACTAATTTTTTTTCCAGATAAATACAATTCAATTTAAAATTACATTTAAATTAAATTATCTAGGAAATGTACAAATTAAATGTCAAAACATTTATTGAAAAAACTTTAAAACTATTTCTTGAACTTATAGATTCTCTTTCTCTATAAAAGAAAAATTTAACTTCGTATGAACGTAAAATAATCAATAATTACAGGGAACAAGAGAAGTCTGTAAAAATAATTGAGTAAAGTCCAAACTTCACAAGTATTAATCTAAACTGAAACCTCACTCTTAATTACCCTCGTAAGGAAAGAAACAGAGGACTCAAGTTTCACATTGAATTCATGTTACTCTTTTTCTTTGAGATGTTCTAGACAACATTTTACTTGTCTTGCAAGCATTTAAAGTTTCCGAAAATAAAAGTAAAGGTTTAAGTAATTTATTAAAAGTAATAGGAGTACACTTATTCATAGTAAACTGAGAATCCTTTTTTCATAATTTATATTTGAGTTTTGAAAATGTTGCCCTTTTGTATACATTATGAAATTTATCCAGATCATGCTTATTACAGCAGATAAACTCATTTATTTTCAATAAGGGTTAGTATTAATTAAGTTTTGTTAATGAAAAAGGTAGATAAGAATAAATAATTTTATTTTCCAGTGTTAAAGCATACAACATTTGCAGATACTTCTTAAATAGAATATATTTTTCCTAAGAATGCAATTTAGTGTAATACCAAAAATTTATCCTTGCAGAAATTTTATGAATATACAATTTAGAAATATAAAGAATAGATTCAATTGAATTATATTTCAAAATGTAATATGTTATTAGCAGTCTACTGTACAATATTTCATGCATGATATAAGCCAGATTACGCTTACATTTAATTTTAACATATTCAAGGTATGATGAACTTATAAAACATTTAAAATTAAAAAGAAAATTACAAATGAAAGCAAACTTCAATGCACTTAAAACGTCAATTTTGCACGTTATAATTAGATTTTTAAAAATTTAAAAGTTATTTTAAGAATACTAAATTTAGTAATTAATTAAATTTACTCATTTACTAAATTAAATTATAATATGTAAATTTTCTTAGCAAGGCATTTTATTTATAAAGCTTATTGAATACTTAAACAGTTGAAATGAATTCTGAAATGCAAGTGTTCAAAGGAAATAATCATATATCATCGAAATAAAAGAAAGTGAAGTTTGCCTTGATAAAATACTTTGTCAACGAGCAACTGAGAAGTTTAAACTGTGTTTCATAAATCAAATGCCATGAAAGTTACATCAATAGTTCAAATGTTATAATGTCAGTTTTAGAAATTTCAATTTTTTGCAAGGTTTATGTTGATAAACTGGGATTAAGTCTATGGAGTCTTTAAGCCTATCCACTTAAAATAGAAACTTATTCAGTAAAATAAGGAAGGCTAATATTGATAAATACTTCACAATCTCTACATTGTCTCTTCTGTTACCTTATTTCTCTAAGGTAAGATGCAGTGATTAGTCCAACATCTTTAGAAAGGTCTAAAAAGCCACTTTCATTTTTCAGATGAGATTTCTAGCTATCTGGTTGAAGCAGGAGTTCATTTGGTGTCAATAAAATGTTCAATGTTATGATCTAATTTTTAAATTGATGAGTATTGGTCATAATAGATCCAAAAATGTTTCACAATAGCTCCATACTAGTTTTGCCTGCATTAAATGTTGGTGCATAATTATCATATCAAGGAATATCAAAAATGAATTAGGAAATAACATCATCCAAAAATTAGTGTTTTTTACTCTCAATAAAAAGCTGAGAATAAGATATGAAGTCGGCACGGATTATCATTTTACCGACCTCCATAATTATTATCTGAAAAAGGTGATTTCTTATTTGTATCCGTTTTAATTCGATTAAATTTGCAGTGAAAATCCAACTTTGTGGTGGATTTACAGAAAGTTTAGCTTTGTATCGATTAAAAATTGTATGGATGATCATTGTTATGAATGAAATAGCTACACAACTCTATTTCATGAAACTGTATAATCTTCGAGAGTGGGTGCTCTAATTTTTATGTCACTGAAATCTTATTGGATCATTTACAAGGTTTTTTAGCATTAGAAAACTTCGTGTTAAATATCAAATATTATGTTTTCTATTGCTTCTTCGATAGATAAATTTTCTTCTGGGGCTAGGTCTAAATTGTTAACTATTACAAAAAAAAATATTTTCAGCTTGTTAATTTGCACAAATAATGATAAATCTTGCTCATCTACTTTAAAACAAAACATTGTTGTAAATGGTTTATGCAACAGTTTCATTCTGTTAAAATATTAATTTAATTTTCCACATTTTTTATCTGCCATTTTCACCAATTAGCCGATCACAAGTAATTAATAAAAGGATTGACATTTCAATTGGTAACCATTAAAGGAAACGAATTTTAAGATAAACTTTGCTAATTTAATAAGCCACCAAAATCTTCATTCTACATTATAACTGCGAAGTACTTTTATCACCCCAGTGTCCTTGAATGTAGAAATAAGTGTATCTTTAATTTAATGTATCTGTTCTCTTTTCGGGTATCAATTAAAATATCGACACTTGTGATAATATTTCAGCTTCAATATAACTCACGACATAATACTATTTCGTTTTATCAGCCATTATTGCGCCATTTCGAATTTACGCCTTTATTTGAAAACAAAATGTTTCTGTTCCGGTTTCCGAACGGCGGAAAGTTAGTGTTAACCCTAGTGATGGATCATACGAAGTTATACTTTTATTTTCATTTGTGCTTGATATTTTCACTCAGTTAATAATAATGATACGTTGTAGGCAGAATGAAATGTTAGTTAAATTCATTTTTTTTAAAAACACTACCGTCTAACAATCTCAATAAAGATTTGAGAGTATGTTAGCAAACTTTAATATTTCCTATAACGATGTTTCCTGATCCTACTTTCTAAATTTTGTTCTTTTAATCACATCTATTATTTGTAAATGATACAGTAACAGCATTTTTGTGCCTACAGTTTTAAGAACTGGTAAGGGATAAACCAGATTGATGATTTAAAAACCATCAATATTTTTTATTCATTAATTTATGTATTGCTAATTAATATGTCTGAATTATCATGTTTCTTATATCTTACAACAGAACTCTTGTAATCTTTCTACCTTCAGGTAATTTTATGTTTCAAAACAGAAAACAAGATTCAGTGCTTCATAAAATAACGTGAACATTTTGTCATGGAGTCACTTTGTCTTATGAATATTTTAATGCAGTAGTGGAAAATTCCATGAAGAAATTTAAAGACAAATCCATAGGTAAAGGCAGTGTATGAGCTTGGAATAAAAAATTCCCTTACATTTAAACATGCTGAAAAATTGTTAGCCTTAATTAACAGTTTTGATGGTTAGAAGTTAATAAATGAAATATAAAATGGAGACTTAAAATATATAATTACACTTTTAAAAATCCTTAGTTTCTATTTCCGTGAATCTTCAACGCAAAAAATGTGTTTGATACTTATTAATTTTTTGAGAATAAATCATAAAATTCGAGATTTATTATATTCAAGAGGACTCTAATTCAGTTTTAGATATTTTTAATTCAGAAATACTTTAATTCCGTTTTCCTTAAATTGAAATTTTTGTGAATTATTAATTTTACTTAGAGTTTAAATTGAAGAGGTAACAACAAGAATCAATTTTAATTTATTTAGTTCATGTTTCAATTTTAGAGAAAGAGATTTCATTATTTCCTAAGAAATTACATGTTTGCTTGAAAAGGCTAAGGCAGTCTCTTTCAGATATATTCATTTTACTTAATTCAAGTATAATTGAAAAAAAATTGAGATTTCATAATGCAAATTACAACTACTGTTATTGTTTCTAAAAGTGATTGTTTTGTTGTTTGGGCTTTATTTGCTTACAGTGACTATAACGAATGTATTTGAAAATGCATCATTATTCTAATTAGATTTGACATTATAAGAGCTCTTTTTATATATAAATTGTTTACTCTACTAAAATATTCAATTCTATAAAATATGAATGGCGTGCAAAAATGAAGTTAGAGAAAAAGGATAATTCATATGTGCTAAAGATAAAAAGCAATAGCAGTTAACGTAAGACAAATTTTGAAAATTCACTAAAATTCAATTTATCTAAATGAAAAAGATTATCTTGAAAGTACACAGGTGAAAAAAGGGATACATCCATTTAGAAATATTCAGAGCACAGACTTAATGATGTGAAATTTTAGAAAACTTTTAATAATTCACTTAAAATACAGTTTGAATAAATTTAATTTTAAGAATCTAAAAATATGTATGTTGTTTATTATTTAGAATTTTATGGAAAGAATATACTTCAGTTAAATACAATCAAGCATCTATAAAATTAATTAGAAGTTTCAGAAAACGCATTTTAAAAGGATATCTTTTTAGAACATTTCAAAAATTAATTTCTTAAAATTAATATTTATGAATTTTTTAAAAAAAGTAATTTTTCTTTCGTTTCTTCTAATTTTAATGCTTGATAAAATAATAATTTTTTTTTATACATTTTTTCAATCTGAGTTTATTTTTTAATTATATTGTATAATTTGTTAAAGAAATGAAAAATTCAGTTAAATTCTATTCTCGGAGAGACATCCATTTAAAATAAAATTCATTCCTAAAATTTTTGATGTGAAATGCATTGTAAAGATTTTTAAGACAGGATAACGTTAAAAATTGCCTGTATAACTAAAATTTTAATATTAATTTTAAAATTTTATCAAAAATAGCACTAATATTCTATGAATCTCATTTAAAGAATTCAATGTTCTTTGAAGGTCGATAAATTAAAGGTAACTTTATACGAAATATACAAGGCTATTTTATTAATTAAAAAATTTAAACTAAAATGTAACAATCACATATTAATTGAAATTAAAAAATTAATAATTAATATAAAATTATAGAAATTCTTATACGAATATTTTTGATTTTATAATAAATTTGAGATCACTTTTTGATTTATACTGATAATTTTTAACATGCCATTAATTTATATTAAGTTTTGCGGGTTTAACAATGTTGTTTTTAACTATTTCTTTGTAATTTGTGCAATCTATGCAAAGTAGTTTCACTGCTATACAGCAAATTATATGATTTTGTCACATTTTATGTATAAGAATTTAAATGATAGATTTTGAGTATCAATTTTCACAATTCTAATCCATATTATAAAATGTTCTTAGTATAGAATGCAGTCTAGAACATATATTGAACCAATGTTTTCTCTGTGTTTTTTAAATTTAAGTTAGTAATTGAATAATATTTACATGTACATTTAAATGTGCACACAAGAAACACAGATTTTTTTTCATTTAAAATCAGTATAATATATGGTATCTAGTCTAATATTATGAATTTATATAAATTATGTTTTTTTTATCTGAAATTAAACACTCTGTATTTAAAAATTCTCAATTATATTATCGCTACCAGATTTGATGTAACTGGAGAGATTTTATTGGAATTTAAGGGCACTGGTCATTTGTCCTTCAAATATGGATCTCTTTCTGCACATACACATAGTCAAAAGTTTTAGAAGTTTCATCTTTACTTTATTTAATAATGGAATATGAGCATCTAGCATTTTTAATAGATTTCTCCCGGTTGTTTGGATTATAGAATTCGCAGATTTATTTCTTGAATAATAGTATTTTGGATGCAATATACTTCTTAGAAAGGACAAATTAATTTGAGTGATGATTATATTCTTTAAATCAGAACGTAAATATTCCATAAAGTTTATAAATTTTGATTAAAGTGTCCTACGTGTTTCTAATAAAATTTTTTAACGAGTTTTCATTCTCATTTTGATTTTTAGAACAAACTGTGATTAATAATTTATTTTACGGATGTACGTGTTTACTTATGTACTGATAAGTTCCTGAATCCTTCAAATACCAGTATTTAAAAATATACTTTTAAATACTAGTATTTGACTGCATCAGAGCAATGTAGTTTCATATTTGTTCGAAATAAATTAGCATTATAATAGGTAAAAATAAAAAATGTGTGTAGTAAACTTTTAGAAATAACAAATTTTATTTTAGAATGACATTACGAATAGCCCTTATTACCAGAACTGTTAATATTTGTAAGTCTCCTCGTAAGTGTCTATTGCAATATCAGGAACATTCAGTATCAGATTATGTTTATGAAGTAAACTTTTTTTTTGCTTTAAAATTTTTGTTTTATTTTATTTCATTACAATAATGTATCAGTTTTAATTTTTGGTAAATAAATTTTTTGAGTTACTTGATTAATATGCTACTAGCTGTTTTGTTTTAGTATACTATATCTAGAAATTATATATCACAGCAGAGAGCAATTTTTTATGCTCGTTTTACTTCTCGAAAAGAAGTATATAAATCAATTTACAAAAAGCATTATTTTTCTTAAAATATATTCATTACTACAAAAAAAGCAAATGAGCAAAATAAAATAGATCAAAACTTGCATTATTTAAAATACCTGTACTTTGAAATATTATTTGTACATTGAGAATGCCCGCAATTATAATAGCAAACATTTTTAAATATATAAATTACGGTTTTTGCTCTCTCAGTGCAAATAAAATTTAGGAAAAATCTGTTTTCCTTAAGCTATTTCCTTTTTCTCTTTTAGCATCAAGTGTTGACATTACCAGATTGAGTAACGCAGGCGTTTGCTTAAGATAAATTGCACAACACTAAACTCAATCCCAATTTCATTTATTAGATTTGTGGGGAAAAAAACTTTTCTAGTTCGTGGCTATGGAAGTGATATGTTAGTGTAATTTGATCACCAAGTCTAAACTCAGAGATCACAGATGATTGTTTGTTTGTGGTGGCAAACAAATGAAATATTAATGTATTAAGGACATTGTTTGTTGAATGTAAATATCTTAGCATTTTACTTTGTAAATCTGCTTTCCGCTTATAATATTCCAAGAAATAAATGCATGATTATGCATACATAAATATAAACAAATTAATACTTTAGTTTACTTGTGAAGAATTTTCAAATTTATAAATATCATTGAATACTTGTGTCAGTGAAATACATTAATGTTTAATTTAGTGCATTTCAAATTTTCTTTTTGATACTACTCATTTTCTAATTATACTTAATTGATATGCAAAAGAAAAGATATTATATTCAATACTTTCTTCCCCTTTACCAATACCTTTTTTTTATCAATAGTGTATCATAGTTTTTCAATAATTAATGAATTAAATGTATTTGGTTTGTGAAACATTCAAAAGTTTCATTTTCATTCTATGATTAATAAAGCTATTTAAGCATTAATTATGCAGAAAATTATACCGATTAATTCATACAGAAAGAAACATAAAAATGTTTGTTTGAAAAAAACAGAAGATATCAAAATTACTAATTGAACGATAAAAGAAACTTCCAATTGAAAATAGTTTTGAACATATTTATTTTATATTTTCTTCATTATATTTCTTTTTTTTATCTATATAAACTAAAGTTAAATATGTTATTACTTCAATTAATATGGAAATACTTGAATGGGAAGAAATATTTTGAAATAAACCTAGAAAATGTTATATTTAACTTATTTTAAATGTGTTAAATACGATTATTTTGACAATTTTTATATAAAAAAAATATCTCAATTAGTATTTCAATTATAGTTTCTCAGAAGCTTTGAAAAATTTCATATATAGTCTCACCAATCTCACCTTAAGATGGAAAATGACATTCTGTAAGTTATTTTTAAGATTAAAAATAGCTAAAAATCTCAAATTACTAGATTAGGTTAACAAAGTGCTTATCCCATAACTTATTCCTTTGATGCAAATATTCAACTATCAGTTTTTTAATATGATAACACGCCTTGTCATTGTGGGTCATGTATTCCATAACCATCAATTCTTAAACAATTTTTTAAACAAATCCATAAGTGTTCCAGAAAGATTCAAGTACTATCTGTTATTCATCATTAGTTTTGTTTGGTTTCGTTCTTGATGACTTTCCTCTTTTAAAACAGGGCCTTTTTACATGCCTCAAACACTATATTTTACTCTTTAGAAATGTAGAACATCAAAAATGGTATGAATATTTTATGTACCAATCGCTATATTTTAATGATAATGTAGCTCCTGTCTGTCCTTAAATAATACAAGTTTTTTTTATTCGTTTCTCTTTTCACCTTCCCGTTAATGCATAGTATAGCCAGTAAAAAAACTATTTTTCATACCCGTTTTTTCTTGGATAATTCTATTTATGATTGAAGATTCAATGTAAAGTTCATTCTGTATCTTTTAGCAGGTACAATGATTATCACCAATTAAAATTTTACGTGTGCTAAATTCAATATTTGGGGCTACTGTTTCTGACTTTGATTATATGTTATCATAGAATTAAGAATTTTATGAAATTCATTAAACTAAATATAATATTTAATTATATGAAATTTAACTTCACTTACAAATTTTAAGGATAAATTTAATAATATTCAATTTAATAACATAATTTAATAATTTAATTCAATATTCTTCTAAATTCATATAATGGTGAGTTTTTCGCTTTGGTTTTATTATCTTTCTAAAGATTATTGAATGCAATAAAAAATGTAATTAATAGGTACCAATTAAAGGTCCTCTATTTGAAATAATTTAATTTTTATTTTAAAATCTAACTGTTAATATTTTCCCATTCCTTCTCTTATATATACAACCGAGGTATTTTAAAATTGTCTCAGTTATTGCCAACTAGTAATTTTTATTTTTAAATCTAATCTTTAATCTTTTCTGATTTCTTTTCTTTTATACATATCCCAAACACCTTACAATTATTCTTGTATTGCTAAATTTTTGACACGTGTAGAAGAATAGTGGATACAAAATTATTCTTATTTATAAGATGAGGTCAACAGTTAAAATTTCAGAAATAAACAAATTACATCTTATAAAGCAAAATATTAAAATATGGCAAAATAGCAATAAGCATATAAATGTGTTCTGTATATATTTTTTTTAAAATAAAATGAACAACAATTTATAAAAGATAAAAGTTAATTTCAGTTATCTAATAAAATAAGTTTACAAATATAAATTTGATGTGCCCACCAAATACGTTTCAGACTTCAACTTCAATCAAGGCGATAAGACGATCGATAAAATCAGTAAAATAAACTTTTTCGGCTATTTATATTATCTGTGAAGGCAGAATAAATTGTTACTCGCTTGACAGGCAAGCGATATTTGTTGTTTGATAACGGACAGCTCCATTCAATAATGCTCCATGAGTTCTAGATTTTAATTAAACAAATTTAGGACATCCGTTGACTGAGCAAAGTTTTGATTAATTAATTATTGAAACTCCTCTTCAGACAGCGAGACTGATAACTAAAATATTAACTATCTCAAAATAATTTTTGCCCCACCGGGACACTAAAAATAGAAGATAAGAAATTTAATTCAGAGATATTCTATATGCTTTAAATATGTGTCTAAATTCTTTCTTATTTGCATGTATTACGAAAAATTTGAAATGACATATAAATGCATTCAAATTTCTTTAATTTATAATTTTAAGGAATTTCATTTTAATCCCAGTAATGATAATCAAACATTTCATCATTTACATGCATATTAATATCTGTCTGTATATAGATATTACAAAATTACAAATATCTGAGTCAGAACAAATATGCATTAACAGAAGGAAAAGTCTTTTTAATATACAGTGAATTGTATTGTAGCTTATTTAATATATAAATTATAAGTGTTTTTAGCTTAAAATGTTTTGGAACATGAAGTAATGAAAATACATTCATAATTCACCAGACAGATGATAGTTTAAAATTGATTAATTTTAAACTATCATCTGAATTTATATTTTTGCCTGTTGAAATGAAATTTAGAAGAGCTAAATATTTGATGTCAGGAAAATGTTTATTTAATATACTGATCATCGTCATTAATCATCATCGTCATTTAATACTTATCTTCTGGTTAATGTTTTCCTGAATGGCTAAAGGATTCTTTTATTTTTCTGTACTGTACAATATGGTTTTTGTAGATGCCAATTATATTAATGTATAATGGCTCTTTATAAATTACTCTACAATCAGCCAGGGATAACCAATTGCACCCTATCCACAATATTTCAACATTAACAAAAGGATAAAATGATATGGTATTTTACTTCCATATGGCCAATTCTAGAATATTTTTCCATTTCATAGACTTAAAATCCTAAGGTTGTTAACTTAAAAACAAAATGTTTTAAAAAAAATCTACCTTTAAACCTTAATTTTAATTTTAAATATGTTGTGTGTTTTTTAAATAGTTCTTTATATTAATATTACAGTCTATCATATGTTGTAATATGTAATATTATAATATTAATGTAATGATATTAATGTAATATAGTCTTACTTAGACCTTTCTCAACAAAATAGAACTAAAACAATTTTGTTTATTTAGTTCTATTTTTAAGGGTTCTATTTTTATAGGGTTAATGAAAAAATCAGTAAGTGAATATATTTCTTTTTCCTTCAATCAGTGTTTGGATTTGAATTGCAGCATTTCTCTATAACGAGAATATAATAACATGTTCTATATTTGTCATCTATGCGTAACCATAAGGAAAAGAGAATAAATATTTGCTGTATCAAAATACTTCTTTCTCCTTTCTTATGTTGCACCAAATAACTTTTTCTTTAAGAAAAAACAATGGTATTTTTTATTTTTGAAAACATTTATTTTTCAATTATAATATTTGCTTAGAATTTTTTTTAAAGTTTTCCTGATGGTAAATACATAAGAACGCAAACGAAAGGACTTTAATTTTTAAAGTATCCGCTAAGTAAAGTAGGTTTAGAGCAGATTAAAGCTTTTCAATTTATATCTATCTTAAATTTCATTATTTTCTCTGCTTTCATTTTTATAAGACAGTGATTCTCAACCTGTGGGGCGCGCCCCCCAAGGGGGGCGTGAGTACACTAATGGGGGGGGGGGGCGCGAGCAGATCCAAGAGAAAATGTTATTTAAAAAAATTTAATAAGTGACTGAAAGGAAAGAACAAACACACACATACAAAACAAAATACATTTCGAAATATTTAATAATTAACTTATTAAATTAAAAACAAATTTAATAATTATTAGTGACTTCCTTGGGCCTGTCTTTCAGAGCAAAGTTTTTCGAAGGAGGGTTTAATATTAGAAATATACACTCTCAGTTCTTTTCTATATTTAGCTGAGATCTATATTTTGTCTTCAAAGAAGCCACCGCAGAAAATCCAGTTTCACAAAGGTAAGATGTTGAAAATGGTAGTAGAATGCCAAATGTCCTTGTTTTTAGTGCAGAAAACTCACCATCCACTCCTGCCCAAAATTCAAAGAGTGATTTATTACTAAATTGTCTTTTGGATTCGCCGCTTGCCGTGAAGTCTATGGAGGTTTCTTCCTCTTTGATTGAGAGTCCTTTGGGAGTATTTTGAAAGGGATCCCTCACCCACTTGTAACTTGATATCAGTTTGTCGTTAGCAAGAAAGTACATTTTAAAATTCTTTGCTAGCATTGCTAAATGATTTTCAGTGGTTACAAAAACAACTTTTACATGTTGTTCTTCAGCCTTGTAAGTTTTAATACAATCATTCAAATTTGCAAACATTGTTAAGTTTTCTTGCTTTAAATTACTGCTCCACAGTTCCAATTTCCTACAAAAAGCATTAACTTTATCATTCGTATCCAATATATGTGTATTTGCTCCTTGCAGTTGAAGATTCAAGTTATTTAATTTCTCGAATATGTCGACCATGTAGCTCAATTTCAATACAAATAAACTATCGCGAAAATTCTCAGCTTCCGATCTGTTTTCCTCTTCTAGGAAAACGGCAATTTCTGTTCTATTGGTTTGCAGAAAAGTAATTCTTCAACTACTGACAAATCATCACAAAATCTAACATAGGCAATGAAATGAGCATCTTTATTACTATCTGTTGCCTCATCGAGTTGTATTGAAAACAATTTGTAACTCAACTTCGACAAAAGCTGACACTCTACATCTTCAGCTATATCAGCAATTCGACAAGCAACAGTATCATTTGAAAGAGGTATAGACTGCATTTGTTTTGCAAAATTATCTCCAAACATAATTTCTACAATATCAATCGTGGCTGGCAAAATAAGCTCTTCTCCAATGGTGTGAGGCTTTTTACATCTGGCTATTTTATATGAAACTTTGTAAGAAGCAATTAAAGCTTTTTCATTCACAGACAAAGTTTTTTTAAACAATGATTTTTGCTTTTCATATGATTTTAATTTTAATTCGAAGAATTCTCTGGGTTTGTTTACGTACTCACTATGAAGAGTTTCCATATGTCGTTTAAGTTTATTAGGTTTCATGCTATCTGCCGCCAACATTTTTGAGCAAATGATACACAGGGGCCTTTCTTCTTCATTTACTTCAGTACTAGTGAACCCAAAATTTAAGTATTCTTGAGAATATTTTCTTGATTTTATTTTCGGAACCACGCTCGTCTGTGTACTTGTTGATGCTTATCTATCGTCTAATGCTCGCTTAGGCCCGCTTAAAAATTTATCCATGATTCTGCATAAGTCTGCTGCCGTTAATATTTAATACGGTGAATTGCAATTGCACGAAAATATATATAATATACTTATTCAGAATAGATTCAATAGCGATAGAAGGATCGACTAGAATGAGATTGTCTGGAATTGAAATTGGCGTCATAGAACTTTCTCCTTCTCCCTATGAGAAAACATTTGTTCACATCTGCACACGCTCCTAGCTTAATTTTTTGCTGACCAGACAAATTCCAGACAAATCGAAACTTCTCGCGAAACCATGAGAATGCCCGACATGGCGGGACGCAAGAGCAATAAAAAAAGCATAGGATTCTTGTTTTTTCAATGCTGAGGATCGGTGTTGCAAAATGTCAATAAATTTCGGTATTCTTGGTAATTTGTAAAGTTTAAAATTTAGGTTGTAGTGTAGGTTTAGCGTCAAAATACTCAAAATACATCATTATTGTATATATTTTATTGTATGCGGTTGGGAGGGGGGGGGGAGATGAAAATTATGATTGAAAATTGGGCCGTGAATACTAAAAGGTTGAGAAACACTGTTATAAGAAACACATTGGATTTCCTTGATTCTAAATTTTTAAATTCATTATTTTAAATAAAATTTTATAAATATTAATATTTATTTTATTATAATATTTTTTAATTTCAAGTTTACTAATAGCTTCTATCTATGGAAAATGCGTCATACATAAAACCTATTCCTAATTCATAGGATAAATTACAGTTTTCAAATCATCGTACGTTATGATTCAGATATGTTGACATTATTTTAAATGAAATTAAAATTTCAAATAACTGAAATTTATGAAATAAAAATAAATATCGTACTTCCTCTCACATTTCTGAATTTTCACGAACTATACAAGACTTACCGTCAAGATGTTTTCCTCAAATTAAATTGAAAATATTATAAATAATTGTTTAATCACAATATGGTTAAAATTAAATTTTATTTTGACTGTGATTCCTAAAAAATGCTGAGATCATGAGCGAAACGATAAATAAACAATATATGACAAACCTGAAAATGTGAATAGTTAAGTAAAACCACCTTAGAGAAATAATTAATAAACAATGATTTAATTTTAAATATCTACAGTACTCTTTTAGCTTAAATATTGATCCATTTTCTAGTAACTTTCTTATTATAAACTTATTAGATACATCTTGAAATATAAGTTGATTCGTATTTCCATTTTATTTATTGCTTCAGGCTATATCTTGATTAGTTATTTCAAATTCAAAATCATATTTGTTTCCTTGGATGCTATAAAATCTGCCATAGTAAAAAGTTTCATTTAATGTATTACATTTATTTGCAATTTAAAGTATGGCATTTATTTGTGAAATATAAATAAAACAAATTTAATTTTCTTTAGTACAAAGAAATGGTTAAGTACTTAACACTTTTACTTTACTTATGAATTATGAATGGGAATTTTGATTAAAATTTCAAAAATATGAATCAGAATGTATCTTGATGATTTTTAAGACCTATATAAATTATCCATGCAAGGTTCTTTGTTCTGAAGACTAAACACAAGATGTTTTTATTTTATAAGCAAGATTGAGCCATTGTTTTTCACTCACAAATACTATAACTGCACACATTTTAACAAATATTCCACATAATTTTACACATTGTTATGTAGCAATAATTAGTTTTTGGCTGTATGGTCAATAAACCAAAAACGGAATCCAATAAGTATTGATTACTGGATGTATTAACTTAGAATTTTTTATTCAAGGAAACATTCAATCGCATTGTCTGTGTCAGGTTTACATTAAAATTCAACTCGAAAGTAATAATAGTTTCTCTATCAGTTGAAATTCCGAATTATATATTTTTTATTAATGTTAAAAAATTTACAGCAAAACTTTTATTTTTACATTATTCTTAAACCAAAATTTTAATGTTAATGATTAATAAGAAATATGAGTCTTCATCAAATTCGATTATTAAGAAAACTAAATATATATAGTTTGATAAAAGCTGGAAAAAAGGAAAATATTTTTGATAAACCCAAATTCCTAGATATTAAATAATTTTAGATAAAAATATATTCAGGTGTATTAAGGATAAATTTTACAATTGTTGATATAATGAGGTATGTAAATACACTTTAGTTCAATGTA
This sequence comes from Latrodectus geometricus, assembly GCA_026290005.1. Classification (NCBI taxonomy): domain Eukaryota; kingdom Metazoa; phylum Arthropoda; class Arachnida; order Araneae; family Theridiidae; genus Latrodectus; species Latrodectus geometricus. Next base: position 5,401 of record JAPDSC010110198.1, on the reverse strand, counting down.
CATATGTGTGTGTGATTAACTTATTTTCACCACACATTTTTCCTTTTTTTTTACAATTAATTTTTAGTTATTTTTATTCTTCATTACATTTTTACCGATATATTTCCTAATGACACAGGTGAAAGCCTTTGAGATAAATGAAAGTCAAATAACTTGCGACATATTACTTCTACTTCTTTTCCATGAATCATTCTTACATTTATTTTTTCAGAATAATTCCTTTAACAATTTTATATCCGGAGCAAACGTAATATCTGCTGATAAATGAATGCCATGGAATTGGAACCAAAATATGATAAATTATATCGGATGACAAATTCATTTATATTTAAAAGAGTAAATTTATTGTGCATTATTTTTTTATTTTATTATTTTTTTTTACATTGAAAGCAAGTATTCTGAAAGCAATCCGAAATAATATTCTTTTAAACCATTCAATATAAAATCTAAATAATTCAATAGCAATTGTGATTTCAAGTACACTTTTAATATATCTTATCTTTGAAAGTAGCACAGTATATATATATATGTATGGATATAACTCTTTATAAGTAAATAAATATATGTTTGTATATATATAAGGAGTTAAAGGAATCTGCAGTCCGAAGTTCACATGCATTTAATAATTTACAATGAAATAAATTTAAAATGAAAATGCCAAATGCTAAGAAACAATTAAAATTCATTCGTTGCAATTGAAATATAAATTTTATAAGTAGGATTTATTTATTAATTTAAATTTTTGTTATCCTATTATCTCAATGATTAACTTAAGAGATTTGAAAAAAAGCTATTTTACAAGGAAAAAACTTAATAATATGTATAATTCACATTATTTCATTTTATAGATTATCATTAGTATAACCTTAACAATGATATTATTCTTATTTTAATTTTTTAAATGTATAAGATAAAATAGGACATCAAATTACGATACACAAAGTAAGAATCCTCCAAAGAATATCGGTAATGAAATGAATGCGATTAAAGTTAACAACGAACAATTTAGTAAACACATATATTAATAAAAAAGAAATACATTTCATTTTAATATAACTTAATAAAAAAGTACTTATTTTCTTATTTAAAAAAGGTGATAGATAATGTGTTTGTGCTAGAGGAAAATGGTGTGATTTTATGCAAGCAAGATTTTCACCTTATAAAATTAAAGATAAATTGACGAAAATCTGTAGTATCATTTCTGTTGCTCTAAGATACCGTATCATTCTTTTTTATCATTTGTCTACCATTCAGTAGATGGCAGATGGTTCTGATAGCACGATAACGCTTGGGTATCTAAAGCCCTTATCATATGTTATTATCTAATAACACAACGGTCACAAAAATAAAGAAAATGAAATGATCTCAGACTTATATCATATAAGACCTATATGATGTTTTTGTGGGTAGGAAAAATGTTCACTGACCTTTCATAAGTACCATCAAAGACTTCTTAGGCAAGCGCAGTGTGGTATTTTAAGAGTGAAATGCATAATTTATAAGCATAAGATATAAGAATCATTTTCGGTATTATTTTAATTATTAGGTAAGAAATTATAAGTAAATATAAAAAGCATTAGCTAATCGTTAATACAATATAAATCAATATTACAATTTAAAGCCATAATGGACACAGAAAGTAACACTTGTTGCATATGAGCTAGTGTAAATCAAGTAACAGTATAGTCTGGAAAATATGATTATATTTTCATTGCTAATTTAAATGCATTAACTCACTAGAAAGTTTGAATATCTATTTTAATTAAAAATATTCACTCCAATATTAAACATATTAACTAATAGTACTTAAAATATGAATTGAATATACTGAATTGCGTGAAATGAAATATTGTTATCAGATAAAAGTTAAGCCTAATGAAATGGAATGCAAAGAAATATTCTAAAATTCTTTTTATAATACATGAATATTATTTTCATGAAATAGTGGCCATGGAATTACTGAAAATGTTTCATGAGACCATTACAATGAACACACAATAAGTAGAAATTCTATGGGTATTAAAATGTAAAGAACAAAACGTCACAGTCATGAGCAGCACGTGAGTGTTTGCAAAATACTTGCGATCAGTGTACACAAATCAAATACATTGAAAGGAAGGACATAGATGCAGTTAAAGACGTACGCTGCAAATGCGAATAAAGTTTTTCGTAAAATATGACAAGGAGAAAAATATGTCGATGAGTTTACACGAAGAAGAATTATGAGAAATTTAGAAAACTGGCACAGTGTGACCAGTGGAACTAAAAATTTGAAATGAATAATTTCACATCGTGTATCGGGAAAACTTTCAAACCATTGTTACAACATTTTAAAAGACTGGTAGTGAGCAGGCAGCTCAGGAAATCATATATAGTAGATGAACGAATAAATCATACTGCAGGCAAAAAGAGACCAAAGACAGACAGCAGTAAACATTTTTCAGTAACTTTGTACAACAATGGAGTGATAAATGTCACTATTTACTCCGACTATATCCTTTTACAAAAGTGTTCGCTCTCAATTCTGAACATTCTCTTTGAAAGTTGGGCATTGGTGCCAGAACTTATATTGGTGCAAAGCACAACAAGTGGGTATCTCATCAATGGAATCGTATCTTTTTAACAGATAAGAGTCGTTTCAGTGTCAGGAGTTATTCAAAACACCAATTTATTTGGAGAGAGATGAGGACACAGTTTCATACCAGTAACATTAAGGGAGGGGATCATTACGTTGGTCGAGAAGTTGACTTCTGTATATGCAATATGTTGCACGGGGGATTGAGTTCTATATTTTTGACAAATACTTGATGTGCGGAGATTTTGTAAGAAGTGATCCTCTCGCAAATGTGTTTGTTTGAAGGTACTTTTGGACAGACTTATTTTTTATGGCTGAAAATGCATGGCCATTCAAAACATCTAATATTAATCAAGAGCTAGAAAGAGAAAACCTATTTCTCCGGAAAACGTTTAACATTTGAAAGAGTTGCTGATTAAGGAGTGAATAATCTTACTTTAAGAAATATTTGACTATCGAGTGCTGAGTCTGAAGAGAAGGTGCGAAGCAATCTTTGCAGTAAAGCCCCTACTAAGGAATATATGTTTGTTGTTCTTCTTCTTGGATTGACAACAATGTTTAACGATATTATGAAATCCATAAATCATGTTTTTTTATTTCATTCTGCATGCATTTTATTCATTTTTGTACTACAATACTTTTCGTAACGTTCAAGTACAAAATGTTAAAGGTTTAAAATTAATTTTAGAAAATTCGTAATTTTCCTAAAGTATGTTCATAGTTGATGATAAATATATGAAACATTTAAAGAAAGAATTGCTTTTCTACATTTTTGTTCATGTTATTAGTCAAATATTTTATGTAATTTTTTTTTATTTGTAGTTATAAATGTCATAACTACGCATTTTTGCACAAGATAAAAAAAAAAAAACTTTTAAGATCTCACATGAACATAATTAGTTTTAACAAAAGTCTGTGAAAGAAAACGTTTGGCAAACCAACTGCTTTTTTTATGATTGACAGTTAGCGAATAACAAAAATAAAAAAATGGTTAGAAATTTAAATTAAAAATTTGTTCCTTTTAAAAGACTATTTTGAAAGTATTTCGAATTACCTTTGCTAAAATTATTTTTAAGTTACTTAAATTTAAAATTAAGTAAAACAGTTTTAAAGTACATAACTTTTATTAAAAATAATATATTGAGTTCTTATATTAAATATTTTCTCGTTATTTCATAAAGATATAATGAATTTTTTTAAATATTTACAAATTAAATTTTCATTTTAATATATTTATGTGTATATTTTTTAACTAAATTTTTAAAGGGTTAAGCTTTATTTACTGCTTTAAAGACATTATATAATTTGCACAAATATGTACAATATTAGAATATTAACAACAAAAAAATATGAGAATATATTAGCAACAAAATATATATATGAGAAAAAGTTGCATATTTAATAATTATTCTTTAGTTATATGTTTTATCACACACACACACACAATAAGTTTCCAAACTGTAGGATTTTTGTTGCAATATCTTATTAAAATTTTATCTGAATTTCTAGTTATAGTTTAAAGTAAACAACCATTTCATTGACTTAATTATTAGGTGATAGTGAATTATAATTTAAAAAAAAGAAAGAAAAGATAACACGAGCCTTTTTTATTTGTTTCATATAATACATTGAATTTTAGACTTCAGATTTTACATTCTACTCAAGAGAATACCTAACGAATCATGAAGAGAATTTTTAATATTTCTATGAACAGCAGACGCAAATGCGCAGTTGCTGTGACGATGAAATAAAAATAAAAACTAATCTTTTCAGCGCAGATGTGCATTTTTATCTGTCAAGGTTAATTAGAAAAATGATAAAAATAATCGCATGTTTGATATAATTTTATCCTTTTTTTATTTCATGTCTCATTATGATATATTTTTAAATGTTGAATAAATAAGTTTTCATTTAATGAAGACATTTGTATTCAATTCGAAAAATGATGAGAAATTTTATTTTACTTATACTGGAATTAAAAATTTATTTTTAACTGCTTCTGACATTCAGTTGATTTTCATTTGTCAAATATGTCTAAAAAAATGTCAGTTTCTGTAAATGGCTTAAAATTTGTAAAATATCCTATTTTAATGATTTCAGAAAGTATTTATTTCTTGTTAAGAATTTGAAAAATAGTCGATAAAGTCATTAATAGAAACTTATTACAAATTTTTCTAAGACTGATTAATCGTTAAATATTCTAAAATCAAAAAATTATCAATTAATTTAAAACATTTAAATAAATCAGTTGTGTAATGACTCTGATGACCAAAATTAAATTCACATAACCTATATTGGTTGCATAATACTCTGCATAATTTTTAACGAGATACATGGATACATTGTAGCACAAATGACCCCCAACTGTATCTAAGGATGTAAGTGATCAAAATAGTGGTCTACCACCGAGAGTCTTGTAAGTAGACATGTTCCTAAACTACGGGGCTACAAAAACCTAGTGTGGTCAATCTTTCACTTTGCTGATTTAAAGGAAGCGATATGTAATTACTGAGCAAGTGGGTTTCATTGAGATATATAGGAGATGACATAATTTAATTTTAGTAATTAGCTTATAATAACACTTAGAATATGGTCACATAGAAAGAACAAAATATTTCTCACTAAAAAAAACTGTGAAATATTTTGTATAATTGGCAAAGAATTTATTTTAAATATACAATAATTTCTCATAGCATTTATAGAGCTATTTGAATATTTAAAACGTTTTTCTAAAAAATATTGTAAATTATGAAATTTACATATTTTAGACACTAATAATAATTTCTGCGATTCTGTTTTAAATGTTCTGAAAATATAATTAGCTTT
>JAPDSC010110195.1:39595-52295 GCA_026290005.1 Latrodectus geometricus | reverse complement strand
GGCATGATTAGGCTTTAAGTTAAATTACCATACAACATTCTATGTCATTGACAAAAACAAATATGAGGTACAGGGATTAGGATGTTGAGACATATGTTTTCTTTTTCAGGTTGCAGTTGGCGCTCAGTTAATTTTAATGCACGAAAACGCGAAGTTACATAAATCTTTTCTGATCGGCTGATTTCAAAAAAGTTAGCATATTCGACGAATGTATTAGCCAAGCAGATTTCCAGAATTCAACCATTTAGAGCATGTCTTGGACAATCTGGAAAGAGCAACAGAAACTCGGAGAACCATAGAGGGCTTGAAAAAACCAGTGGAACCAATTGCCATAGAAAATCATGAACTATCTTATTTCAATTATAAAATCACGCGGTCAGGCCTGTTTATCTGTAAGGGGAAACCACACCCCTATTACCCTATTTTCTTTGGCTATGTTACAAACACTGCTGCATGCAGTCTAACTCAAATGGGTATCAAGCTCGATCGTCAGCGTATTTTATAGCTGTTGCATGGCATTTCGTACTGTAATATATCAGTGCACGTACATATCGAATTTCCTTAAAATTCATTCAATAGTACTGGGTATAATTGATGTAATCTGAAAATTTCCTTAATTTTGAACACCAGTGTAATTTTAGACACTTTGAATTTTTTCTTTATTTCACGTATGATATAAAATATGGAAAAAATATATTTAATGGAGGGATGTTTGCTTTTTCTAATAAACTAATCTTAATGATTTTATAATAAATATGTTCACTTATTACATGATAACTGCTTATTCATTTAAATAAAACTGGCGCAATAAAATAAAAATATCAGTTTAATATTGTATATTTTATACATGATTATTGTTATGAGAGAAATTAGTATTTAAAAAAAGTATAATTTAGATTGGAAGTGCTGATAAGTCCTTTTTATTGTTTCAAAATTCTACTTTTACCTAAATCAGATATAACACACTCATGAGCAATCAATTTATATTTTCATAAGCAGTTTACAGACTTAAATAATTTACGCCCCCAACTTCAGTAATGTTAAATGAGTAAACGTTGAAATTATTCAATATTTAAGACAATTTCTGGTAATATATAAGTACGTATTCTAGTCATTTTACATGCTCAAATAACTATAATAAACTTATTTACTAAGATTTTTATTCATGATTGCAATGTTCATTTTGTAATTAACTGAAATTGAATAAAAAAAATGTTACTAAATAATGTTTTCCATTTTCTAAATAATAAATAAATACTGTAACAATTAATAAACCTTATTTTTGATCATTATTTATTTTATATATACAAATGCGCTGTTGTCTGTAAGAAATTTGTTAAATATAGGCTAAAAATAGTATAAATTAAGGAATCTAATTATCAAATATGATCGTATTTATTTTTTGAAATTTGTTCTGCATGTGTGCATTCACTTCTAATTATTTAAAAATTCCATAGTTTCAAATAATTAAAAATGTACTTTTTTTCAAAATATTGCTAATTACTATTTATAATTAATCAACTAAAGTTGCAAAATGTGTGCTAAACTTTGAAGCATATTATTATATTTTAATTCTATTTTATTTAAATAAATATTAAACACATTATATTTTTTTATTAGAAATATGAATCAAGCAGATTAGGGTTGTGCACTTTAAGTTTAAATTTAATTAAAATTTTCGTTATTTTTACGAGATTGAAGAACTTTAATGATTAATTTATTTTTAATGAACAAATTTGTTGTTATTTAATGTCGTGTTTCTTTTTTCTGCTATTCTTAATTAATTAAAACCGGTATTTTTAGTTATTATTTGCATAAAAAGTTATTTCTAATTATCTTAAAGTGAGTTTTGCTTCATCTTATTTTGATTCCTTAATATTCTTACGGACAGTTGTATAACTGATTAAAAAAATTGTGTAAATATCTTTATATTATTTTATTTGAACTTGCAAATTTGTGAAGCTTATAGATATGAATGCTTAAAGTAAATAATTATTTTAATGACACAGTCATGTGTGTTGACATTAATATTTTACAATTCATAGGATTTTAAATCATGAAATGGAGATCCAATTCCATAACATAATTTCTAAATGTTTCTGAAATAGGAAGCTGTATATTTCATAGAGTTTAAACTAAATAAAATGTACGATATAAAATATGGAGAACCATATATACGTAGTGATGTTTTAAAACTTTATATCATAAGACCTTAATTGTTAAATTCTTCCAAATAATTAAAATCATTGTAACAAAATCTTATAGTCTAATCAAGAAATATGTATTCTAAAGCATTTTATAATTGAAACAATGGAATCTTATGTGAATAAACATAAAGGTATATTCTAAAAACTTCTTTATAATTCAAATTTTTATTTTACTGAAGTTCAAACAAAATAACCGTTAATTAAAAATCCTGGTATTGTAATGGTAACATTTAACATATACATTTAATATCTCACATTTAAATATCGGTGAGTACTCAAGAAGTTTAAGTAAGACAAAAATACTTGTATAATGAATGATCATTAGAATTTAATTGGACAAATAAAAATGTATTTCCCATTCTTAAAAGGATTATTGAATGTGAATCTTCATTTTGTTGAAAACCTATGTAAAAGTGCAAGTAATCATATTATAGTAAAATATCATATATTAAAATAACATGACTGTGTTCTATCATGATATTGTTATTTTTCTTTTAAAATATTTTTATATTTATAGATACATTAGTTATTTTTAATGCAAGTATTGCACTATAGCTGGAACTTATAAAATAATTTCATGATAAATAATACATTTCAAATATAAAATAATACATTTCAATGCTTTAGAACCTCATGCTTCTTTGCCACCAACCATCACCGAATCTCGCCCAATCATCAGAGCAAGAGAATCTGAAAAAGTTTTTATTCCTTGTGTTGGGCAGGGATTTCCTGAACCTACATATAAATGGGGTAGGAGAGATGGGGATAGAGTTACTTCGTTTCTTCTTGGAGATCGAATACTGTACAAAGATGGAGTTCTTATCATTCAACAAGCTGCCATTCAAGACACGGGAGTTTATATTTGTGAAGTAAACAATTCTGTCGGCCAAGATAAAGCAGAGACAAAGTTGCTGGTATCAGGTAAATCTTTTTGTTCTTAAATTCATTTATTTGGATGGCATTATATCTTTGTTACTTAAGCTTTATTTACTCTAAATATATTTTTCACATATAACTCCATAAATGCAGCTCCTTGTTCAATATATGAACGTTTATATAAGAAACGAAACTTACTATACATACAAGACTTAAATTTACATGCGCATTTTAATCAATTGACAAATTTTATTATTTCAATATGCTTTCAAACATTCCTTTATTGAAATACTCATGAAAATACAAAACTAATTTGTTTAAAGTATTTTTAATTTCATTTTCATAATTTAATGTATCATGTCTAAAGAATTAAAAAAACATATTATTTAAAAGATTTAAATATTTGCATATGTAATCAACCTGACAAGTATCATCGAGTTAGAGCATGATTGAAAAAAGATTTCTCACAATTTCGTTTCACAGACTCCCGTTTATAAATAAACATTACTTACACATTTAAGAAAGAAAAAAATTGGTGAATAGCAAAACAAAATAAGATTTACAAGAATCTATCGGTTGGCGGGTTTATTTCTTTCTTAAAATGTCTCAATCACAAAACTTTCTTACCAGATTCTATTACTGGGATGAGGAACATCATTTGCGATTAAATTAATTAATTCATTGTTCAACATTTTTTATAGATTATGCAAGACATTAACTACATTGATGTTACGGTATTTTTATATAAATAATTAAGATTAAATTTTAAAAAAAATTGCAGAAAACATGGTTTAGGTTATTTATTGCCTTTCGAAATAAAAAATGGCTATCAAAACATTTGATTAAAAACCCAATTGTTCACACGCGAGCTAAAAAGTATTGTTTGGTTGATCTAAATATACTTTTCTTTTTCAAATTTTGTTCGCTTATTAATTCTAAAACAATTATTTTGGTAAAGATAGCAAAATTTGTTTTAAGGAATACTATATTCCCTCATGAATTACAAGTGTACAAATGAATATTGAGATGATGTGATATGCAATTAATATTGGTGAACTAATGGTTATGCGCATTGATTAGAACGTCTATAATTGTACTTCTTAAGTGATCTTATTAATTTTTCATATTTTCAGCATAGCTTTTAAAAAATTAAACTTCAAATACGATTTAATGTCACATTCTGATTTGTGTTTTAACATATTTGCATTTTCTCTCACATGCTAGTTTCTAACTTTTTCGTATTAATTTGTCAGTTATGAATTACATTTTAGCAAATCAATGCAGTCACTGTAAATATGTTTCTTATAAGTTGATTTACAATGTTCAAAAATATTTTCAATTTTTTTTAATTGTCATTGATTATAACAACAATCATGAAAAAAAATTCGATTACATTTAATTTGTAGACAAAACAAATAACATTTTCTATGCTTGTTTACATTTCGTAATGATCACTGACGGTCTCCGTCAGAATTAATTATATATATATATTTTTAAATGAATATTTGGAGACACAAATTCAACTGATAGAATTCTCTATCTTCTCTGATTTAAATAAGCTATTATACTTATTTTTTAATGCTTTTTTTTAATTTGCTTCAGTAATATCTTATTGATTTATCTAGTTTAATTAAATAAATAAAATATTAATCTGATGTTTGAAATGAAAGAAAAAGAAATATTAAGCAGAGATAAAACAAAAAATTAATATAACCAATTTATGCAGACATAAAAATTATGGTTCATATATTTCATATTTCAAAATTTGATAATGTAAATATCTCAATAATATAACTTGCAGTTTCTAATAAAATGTAAAATTTCATGAAATTTTTATTCAACAATCTATATGTGTATGCTAGTAAATTTAAAGGCATTTTCAATTTATATTCCAGAACGTTATCATTTCCTTTAGAATTTTTCTACTCATTTGCAGAATAATATTATCTTATATTATTCTGCAAATAATATAAGATTATATTATTAATATAATTAAAATATAAGAACTAATAAAAATCACATTCCTTTAATTATTTTAAAGAACACTTACTGTTTCAAATCCAAGATTAAAAATGTCATAGTTTTACACAATTTCTGTAATTATTGCTAAATATTTATTCTGATTTTTAATTTTTTTCTCAGAATATGATGCTAATTTCATACTTAGGAAATCGTTACGAAAAAGTGGAATGCGTCACGCAGAGGTTGAAAGGAATAATATTAACCACAGGAAATCATTATTAAATTTTCTGAACATTTTATCAAAAATAATTGATCTGTTACATTTATAAATAATATGTATTGTAGATTTTAGATTGAAAAACTGAAAAAAGGCAACTTACATTTTTTATCTATAGCACCACTATCAGCAAAAATTGATCCTGATTCCCAAACGGTGGATGTTGGTAAAGCCGCTACACTCAGTTGCCGCGTCATGGGTCATCCAGTTCATTCTGTAGTTTGGTTGAAGAATGGACACACAGTCATCGCCAGCGGGCCTGTGAAACTAGTATCTAGGGATATTCTTCAAATAAACCCTGTCCGTCGGGAGGATGCGGCCGTGTATCAATGCTTTGTGAGTAATGATCAAGAGGTTGTACAAGGATCCGCTGAACTCTTCGTTACTGGTGAGAAAATTCGCTATAATAATACTTAGTTAATTTATCTGAAATAATTTAATTTCCTTTAATCATTGAACTGTATTTAATTGAAATACAATGAATGTTGTTCTTTGAAAAATATAATTTCTTTTAAAAAATATCATTCATATATGTATTTAAATTTATAAGAATTCAGTTTCAGTAGAACTTGATTTTCAAGAGAACTTCTAATGGAAATAATAATAAATAAATTTAAGGAAATAAATAACCGAAACTGATTGCATTATGGTGAAAATAACAAAAACAATTGCTTAAGCAGCGTGATTTAAGAACATGGGTATGAAGCACATTAAGAAAAAAAAAGAAATTATAATCAATAATGCATATTAAATTTTAAAAAAATACATCAGTTCCTTAAAATAATATTAACCTTACATTGACAGACATTAAAAAGGTTTTACAGTGGCAATAAATAAAATAAGCTTCCGAACACTTATCATAAATGCAAATATTCGCATCACTTAAAAATGTAAACTGTATATTTGCATTATATGCTCTCTCTTCGCCAAATAATCAAAATATAAAAAACAAATGAAAAATGTGACTAAACTTTAGGTAGGATCTTAAAAATACGCTCAATTAGAATATACTGAGAACGGACTGTCATATAGTAATGGTTATAAAAGTGGTTCAATCTTAACACGCAAACTCGACTACTCATTCTATCTACAGTGATGCAATAATGATACGCCTCACTGAGACACGTGGTTAAGAGGAATGCACATGTCTGATTTAACCATCTCAAATAGATTAAAAAATGTAACAATCATAACTACTATGAAGATTTAAAATATTATAGTTTTCATATTTGAAGCCGTATATGAAAAAGCTCTGATAAAGGAAACACGCGTTCTAATTTACTGAAATAAAATTCAATTTTTGTGAAAATAACGTGTTACTCATTTGAACAAAATTATGCATGCAGAAAAGAATTCCATAATTTTTTTTAAAATTAATTTAATAAATAACTCACTATATTTTACATTTAAGGTGTATATTTTTATTCAAGAAAGAATTAGACTGAATTTTATTGAGGCTTCCTTCCTTCCCAAATTATTCATTTCAATAAAAAGCATTTACTATATAAATAATATATAAGTTCCTTTATAATCATTTTAATATTAAAATAAAACTAAATTAAATTTCATTAAGTACGCAGTTAGCCATTTTATTGATGACAAATTAAAATGCTATAGTTTTATATTAAAGAAAAATTAAAAAAGTAAAATTAAATCTGTAAAAACGCTAAAAAAGAAAAATTAAATCTGTATATAATTAATGATTTAACTGCCTTGAATATAATTAAACTGAAATTAATAAAACAACTTAATCAATTTGTTTATTATTTACGAAACATTGTTTGCATCGTTAATTCAATGATGTACTTCGAATTACCTGAAAGTATAAAATGGTATACGATCAAATTAAAAAGTGTTCTATTTAAACCCTCATTCCATTAAAGAAATACCAAGTGTTAAAATATATAACATTTATGCATAGCTAATCAAGCCTGAAACTTGCCAACAGTGTACCCAAATACCTTCACGACTCACAGGAGACAGTAACTTGTGAAACTGCGTTTTTTCTAGCATACCATACCGAACGACGCTTTTCGGTCAATCACAGCCACAGCAGTCGGAGAGTATAGACACGTGCTGCTGGGAGGGGCTGTGCGTGACATTTAATTTAATCTTTGCACCTTTACAGTTGTACGTTTGATCATTTAATGCGATTACAGACATGGTCACGAACAGAAACTGTAACTCACTTTCAAACAGAAATCGAGCTTGTATTATTGTGGGTGCTTCCGAGATTAACGAGTTTTCGTGTTTAGTAATGTAATTCTGTCACGAATTTGCATCTCTAATTTAGGATTATGTCATTTTTATTGCATTCGGCTTATTTATATGAATTCATCTGTGAAACAAGGATTTCTAAATTATCATAAAACACTTCCTATACGAGACATTTTGCTGCAAACATAGTTCATTAGCTCATTGTCATTTATAAATATAATTTATTAACCATATCTGAAATATTTTTTTCTCATTTAGCACATTTTTAATTGAAGATATTCAAAATGTGCCAAATATAGTTTGTGTGAGATTATGCTTTAAATTGTACATAATTATCTAAATGCCTAACATTAATTTTAAGTTTTAAAATTCATTCTCAAAATGGAAACTTAAATTAGGTTATTTTTTATTCTTAGAGAATATTATATCCAATTTATTTACATCATTCGTATTTAAATTAAATTACATCTGTATATTTAATTTATTTTTATTTATTTTTTTTTTTTACTTCATACTTTTTTTTCTTAACATTGCTAAAAGAAATATGATTTAGGTAGAATAATAAGAACATATTTTTTTGTAAAAAATAGTGTTTCTTATTTAATGCGTATTTAATGTATCTTATTTTACTAAAAAAGCGTCGAAAAAATATAAATTAATTTCAGAATTTAAAATATAAATTAATTTCAGAAAGTTAAATTTTATTTTACAAAATATATACAAGAACCTTCCTTAAACTTTAACGTAAAAGGAGATAACCTTATACAATTTAACTATATAAACATTTTTATGATATTAAAAGTAAATATGAATATAGTTATAAACTTTACTATAGCTGAATTTCGTAAAGGAAATAACTTAAATTAAGAGTAAAGAATATCATGCGGTGTCATTTCTAAAATTACTCCCTCTATTCAAAATGACTTACCTTAACTATTTAAACTTTTAGCATAACTTACTACACCGAGTAAAAAGGTTGATTATTTATAGAGCAGCTAGATAAAATCTGATGACTCCAAGGCCTCATAAAAAGAGCGTAAAACAAGCATTTGAACCTAATGACAACCCATCGCATTCAGGCTTTGCATCAGTTTCACACTCTTCAAGGAGTTTTCACAACCCAGGACACGAACTCTTTGATATTTAACGATTCGGCAATCAAAGAGCTCCTTTGAGAATAGTTCCAGGGCATACTTTCTCTCTTGTTAAAACATCTCCTCGGGTCTTTAATTATTTATTGGAAAATCGCTCTTGCAAGAACTAAAATTCTAATTGACTTCCTGTCCTGTAGCTTTATCTATCTTTATTTTTAAGTAAGTTTTCTTCTAAATGGAAATTAAATTTCAGAACATGAATTTTTTATGAAGTATGGAGCAGAAATATTTTTCTTTTCAATTAAAAATGTGAATGTTTACTTAAAATAAAATGTAAAAATAAAAAGCCTTAATGTTTCTATATTAAAGCATCAATGGTTTAATTAAAAAGCTTCTTTCTATGTTTAATAATTTAATTATTTCGCATTGTAAAAATCTGACTATCTAATTTCATGCATATATTTAGATTATCTATAAAATTTCAACTTTAGTAAAAACATGCATTTCAATATAAAAAGTAAATTCTTTGAAGCGCTTAATAAAGTATTCTATGAAGAAAGATACTTTTTACAATTTCATTATTTTTAAATAAAAAAAAGAGAAATAATTAACTGAAAAAATTATTCCTTTTCTTACTCATCGTTAATCGTACTTTTGCAAAATAGTTTTAATAAGTAATTTTGGTAAGATGAATAGAATACACTGTCCAAGATAACTCATAAATATAAGGATAAAAATTCAATTTTAACCCTTATATGCTGTTATAATCTTGAATAAAAATAAGTTAATTATCACATTAAAACGAAATATTTTTCTAAAATTATTAAAGAATCTTGGAGGATGTTAAAAATAAATTAATATTTCTATCTTGTATATTATAGTTCAAAATTGTTAATCGAATTATATCCACTGACACCCCTAATAGTGTCTTTGTTTCTGGAGTAATTTAAGTTCTATTATTATGCCTTTTTTTTACATTTGGTATTGAGATACATTCAGCTTCTAAAGTTACATAAATATTTTTTATAACTTACATTATCAATTTAAAAATTGACATCATATAACGGATAATAGCAGGCTGCTGAAAGATTTCTGAATTAAAATTTGCAGCTGTTACATGATACCTGGGATAAATTAACTTCTATGTATTATAAAAATATGTTACTTGCGATTTTATAAACTGCTACACATTCACTTATCGCTTTGATACAGAAATTTTGAAAACTCTTAAACATTCCCTCTGAAAAAGTGCATGAGTTCCCAGGTGTATGTATAATAAATGCTGTTATAGTCCCTGAACTTTCTACTCTATTAAAATTCCTTTTTGATTCCTGAAAATTTTGGTTTTATTAAATGGATAAAAAAAGTCACTGAATATAGTTTAATTGTCTTAAACTGACACTTTTTTGCATGCTTATTCTAATTATGATATAAATTTATCATAAGTAATGTAATTTATGACAAGTATGGTATTTAATTCTAAAGAAAACACTGCGTTTAATAGAATACAAATTTAGTTGTATTTTAAAAAATCTGTTGTTCATTAACATTGTATTAAAAATATAATAAAATCCATGTAATAATGAAAAGATTACTTAATAATAAGGTTTACTATAAATATTTATAAATACAAATAAGAATATAATTCAATTCCTCTTTTATTAAATTTATTTTTTACTATCTTTCCCTAAAAATTTTCAAATAATTTTTCTAGAGTAACATTATAATTTTAGTTGAATCAGAAATATCTTGAATATGGCAAGCTTTATATTAGTATTCATTTTTCATTTTCAAAATGTAAACTGTCTAAAATATTCCTCAATTTCTTTAAGGAAAGGTATAATTAAATTAATTAAGCATCACATTTAATGATAATTAATTTAAAGTTTTGACTCAACTGGAAATTGAACCTGAAAAAGAAGATTAATACTTTTTTCAAAATAATGGAAAATAAATTGTTCTTAGTTAAATGTAAATACAACATTTAATAATTAAATTAATGAAAATCAAATTTATATGCTTTGCCACACAGCATAGTTTGAAGCATAGTTCGAATTTGACAAAAAGTAAAAAAGTTATATTCGCAACTAACAAAGAAGGCTGTTGTACAACCTTTAAACCTCTTCATATACTGCTCAGTAGAAGAGTTTTATTATTACATCGATGATGAGGATAATTTCATTTTCAATTCTATACTTCCAAAAAGCTTCTAAGCCCTCATCATAACTGATACACATTCAAAAAGCAGATTTTTAAAAATAAACTAAACACTAGGTAAGTACTTCTTCTCACAAAAAAAAAAAAAAAAAAAACCCTGCGATAAAAAGTGCAGCAAGTAAAACTGGCCTGTAAAATGAACGCAGAAAATAAAATGTAATGTATTAATAATTACTCACCTACCCTATAGGTGGCGATAGTGCCCTTCTCCTTTTTTACCACATATATGAGCATGCTATATTAAATATATATATTCTGGTCAGTTCTACTTTTGTGATGCAATTGATAACATCCTGAATCCTGATTTTGATATCTTTAATTTTGTTTATGTGTGTGTGGATTTTTTTCATATATTCTTTCCTTTAAGAGTACCCACAAATAAAAGACACAAGTGGACAGGTCAAGTGACAGAGGAAACAAGTGACACAAACCAATGCTGATGGTCTTATCCGGTGTAAACACCCCATGCAACTGGGGCAATCACGATCTGATCTATAGCATGTTGCATTATCCTACTGAAAGTAACATAACTGAACCGTCCCTTATGGAAAGTTTGAATAAAATTCTTAAAGGATTTCCAAATTCAATTTACTCTAACCTCAAAGAAAATAAGCCTCACACACAGAAATTTTATTGCAAAACCATAAAATAAACAAATAGTTGTTAAAAAAGGGAATATTCTATAATACGGTGGGCTGATTTTATGTAAAGCATTCTGTATTTAAAATTCTGCTTAGTCTCTGTTATGTTTTGAATAATTTTTTATAATTATTTTATTCTACGAAAATTGAGCTTATCATAAACATACTGATTTATCACGTTTATATTTGAGCCTTCTCTGAAAATTATATTAATTGAGAATAAATAATGTCTATCATGTTAATAAATAAAAAAAATCAATTTAAAAAATTGTATTTAAATGAAGTAAAGGGAAGTTATTAAAAGAAATATCTATATAAATTTTATAAATATGTTAAAACTATTATGTCTTTGTTTGTGTATCATTGAAGCACATTAAAAAAAACATGACAAAATTAATAAATGTGTATCAGTGTTGAGTAAAAATCTTTATTTTACTAAACACATATACCCAGATACAGTAGATCTTAAAATATGTGAAAATGTATACATCAAATACATAAGTAAAGTCAATGCTAATGTAATCTATTACAACTTAAAATACCCAAGACCTAAGAAAATATATCCTTTATTATAGTAATTTATCTCGCACATACTGGTTTTGCAGAATATGGTTAATGGAAATCTGCAATTTATTAGACCCCAATCAGTATTTTACAATAAGTACGTATTCTTTAAATACACATAAAGTTAATTGAATGTATACGATGTCAGATCTAGATAATGGCTTAAACTTTGTTCAAAAAATTATTGTCTAATAATATGTTCACTCAAGAAGATCATACGTAGTAATCGCACTGGATACATAATATGAATACCACATCAACGCTGATATGAATGACTAGACGCAAAATAGTAGATGCTAAATAATATTCGTATTTTCATAAAGAATTATCAGTTGTCAGTCACATCTTTCAAAACTCTAGACCAAACATTGAATCTTAGTAAAAGACGAAAAGTTTCCCTTGTGTGAATTCAAGGCCTATTAGTAACTGAAATGTTGGTCTGTCTAAATGTTGGAAATCAAAATCACATTAAAATAATTCTCGCTTACAATTTATACCACCGTCTTAACATTCTTAATCATTCTTCTAAATTAGAAATAATTTTTGGTTTTTTTTGTAAACTCTGACTAGAAATATTTTAGACATTAAGACTTAACCTAATGAAGTATCTTTGGATATAGCAGATCTTTTATATATATATATATA